>CM067502.1:1319897-1372397 GCA_034509495.1 Acestrorhynchus altus | reverse complement strand
TTCACCCTAATCTCCACCGTAACCGAAACCTTCACCCTAATCTCCACCCTAACTTAAACCTTCACCTACACCTAACCCTAACCTAAACCTTCACCTACACCTAACCCTAACCTTACCCCACCTTAATCTGCACCTAAACCTTTAGACTGGAACAATCAACCCATTTGGGTGTTTCTATGTGAGATTGTGGTTCTTAGGCTTTAACATTCAGCCTTGTTCACCAACTGCTCTTATTTGAAACACACATCGATTGGGATCATTAGGACTTTTCTTAAAACAAATGAAAGCTAATTCTTATGAAGATGAGGTCCGTTGTTTTTCATGGAACCGTAAGAAAAGTGGTTCTCCTATGGCATCCCTCGGAGAACACTTTGAAGCTCCTTTAATTTTGAGCGCAATCCTGGTACTTACCCTGACTCCAGAAAGCACTTATTTTAAAACCATACAACAGTGACTGCACACTTTGTGTTTATGTTTCTGGCTTTTGAGTTAGTCTCTCATTGCTTTTCTAGACACCCTGCGGTTTCTGGGTTACTTCAGAACCTCAGAAAAGGAACGGAAGAATGTGAGCAGCCTTTGAAGTTTCCTCTGATGAGAAAAGTAAATACTTTTTTTTTTGTGAAATCCAGCAGCTTTGATGCTTGAGTAAGAAACGTTGGTGTTCTCGCAAAATGAATACAATTGATTATTTATTTAGAGACAATTATTCCCTAATTAGGCTGTTTTATGAAGGTGGATGTAAAACAGAAAAACAAATCCGTACTTAAAAGCATGAACACAAAATCCGGACTGAAAGTTCACCCGTTTTTCCATGTGCAACATCTCTGCTTTCGCTGACTCTAATCAGTGAGTCGGAGAACCTCTCTGGAACTGGAGGCTGTGGTGGGTAATGGAGGTGCATTCATTCCGTCCAAACTCTGGAGCCAATCCAAGTAATAAACTTGGTCCCAACTAGTTCAATTCAGCGGCGTGAAACGTTGACCACTGGTCAAGATATTCATGACTGTGGAAAGTTAAGCAAATAAAAGAGCTGATCGAGTTAAAGAACCCTCAGGTGACATCCCCATCTCAGGTGACGTGGGCTCCACTCTGTGAATTCCACGGGGTCCCTGCATGCGGAATTCTGCAGAATGACATTAAAAGTCCAAAGAAAATCCCAGTCAAACACATGCAGGGCGGAATTTGACCGATTTTTGACCTTTTCCGAGTCAACGATGACCCACCGACGTGAGCTGATGAAACACTAACCTTGAGCTCCTCTTGAGCCCCATCTGAGAAGGATCCCAAGATCCCCTGCCACAACTTCACATTATCTTCCCATCTTCCGGCTGCTGGACAAGCACTAGTTTCCCACCTGCATCAGCAACTACATTGAAATGTACACAGACCCTAATTATCTGCTACTGCTACTATTATGTCCACCAGCGAACTAACATCACACCAGAACACCAGAGTGTTAGAACAGATGTGTGGGGGTCCAGAGGAGGATGGGGGGGTTCCCCCCTTGTGAGCCTGGTTCCTCCCATGGTTTCTTCCTCCAGCTCTGAGGGAGCTTTTCCTTGCCACTATGGCCCTTTGGCTTGTTCCGTTATCCTTTGTTCCTGTGTTCTTAACCTTTTTTATTGTTTGATTTCTGTCAAGCTGCTCTGTGTCATCAGTTATGAAAAGCTATACAAATAAAATTTGATTTGATTTCTGGCTTTATCTAAAATCCAGTGCTGGACATCCTACAGTATAAAGCACTGAAAATCCAAGAGCTCAGCCCTAAACCTGTCGGCCGGTTCTGAGACTAAGTCCAATCAACCAAACCAATCAAACAGACCAAGTCAGGTTATCTAGAACACTGAGACAACACCACCAGAACCCAGTCTACATTAGAAAGCTATCGGGCTCTAAATTGACCACACAAATTAGCAGAGTATCTCTTCACCATCAGAGATCCACAGCAGAGACAGATCCTGACCAAGCACCGGGTCAGTCTCCACAGCCTGGACGTAGAGACGGGCTGTCCAGAGCAGAGAGTATGTGGTCACTGCTGGGCCTTTTCCACCAAACCTAATTTTGAACCATTCTGTGCATTTCCACCAACAAAAATACAATCTGGAACCTGAAAAGTTTGTTTGCAGAAGGAACAAAAGATTTTTCAGCGGGAACCGTTGTAGACGTGTCTAGTTGTACAGGAGTTCTGACACACACTTCGTCTCGTACGGCCTCGTCTTCTACGTCTTATCACCAAAAGCTTTTTGGAAAAAAACAAAACATCTGTTACAGAACAAACACGTGCAGGTCTTCTATACGTGCTACTGTCTTCCATCCTGCATTTACACCAGTTTTAGTGGAACCAAAGACGTGTCACAGAATACATCATCAGCAAACACCAAGGTTCCTATAGGCCTGAAAGGAACCAGTTCAAGAACGAGAGTTCTTTAGGTGGAAAAGGCCTAAATGAGAGCAGTGAGGTTGAGCCGGAGCTGCACTTCCTCCCCCAGAGATATTTTCATGCAATAAAAATGTACAATCCTCAACTCAAACCTAGAACCTGATTGAATCTGAAAAATTTCTAATTTTCCTCAGTGAAGGCAGAACAACACCTCTCGCTGCCAAATATGTGGCAACATGCCACCGCCTGAAGGACGGTGAGTAACACCATACACACCTTACTAAACCCTGCCCGTCCCTAAAACCACACCCCCCCGAAAACCACAGAACATGAGTTTTATGATGTTACTGAAATCATTATATTTTCTCTTTATTTTACTGTATTAATATTCTTAAAATGAATGTTCTGCGGTAACGTTTCTGTGCTTTGGCAACGTTGTTAATGTAAGTCATGCCAATAAAGCCAACCTTAAGCTGGAGAATCATCCCACAGTCTTTCCCAAAAAATATTGAATTACGTTTGAAACCGTGGACACGGTGTTGTGCTGTCTGCGGTGAAAACCACAGAGACGGCAACTCTGTTGGAACGAGACCTTAGTAAGTCCTTCCCAAGTCCTGCTGAGTCATATCCCAGACCTTTAGGGGCTACATAGTTTTCAATGCATGTTCTTCTTTATTTATGTCTTAATGGTTCAAAATAATAGAAAACAAGCCAAAACTTCAGTGTGTTTAAGTTAATTATCCTGCCTTTTTATCCTCTTTTTATCCTCGTTCTTCTTGTTTTGTGAACCTTTTGTTTCCTTGGTGAGAAAAAGAAAATGAAATATGACATGAAATATCATTTCTAATGTGACCCATAATAGAAGTCCAGTTGTGAATAATTTTCCATGAAGCTCCCTGGAATCGAGTCCGATAGCTGCTGTTAGACTGTAGGAGGAACGGTGTAAACCCGGGGACAATGGAAGATGGGTAGTTATGAAGATAAGAGGCATAGATAGTGTTGCGCTGGTACGAGTGGATCAGACGCAGCAGTGCTGCTGGAGTGTTTAAACTCCTCAGTGTCACTGCTGGACCGAGAACAGTCCACCAACCAGAAACGTCCAGCCGACAGCGTCCTGTCAGCACTGATGAAGGACTTGAGGACGACCAACACAAACTGTGCAGAAACAGATGAGCTTCTGTCTCTGACTTTACATCTACAAGGTGGAGACATCCGGTAGGAGCGTCTCATAGAGTGGACACTGAGTGGACACAATGTCAGATCCACTCATATCAGTGAAAGGAGGATAAAAAGTATGGGGATATACTGCTGTGTGGTCAGAGCAGCGGATGTCCTGTCCAGCAGTGCGTCCCGTCACTGTGATCAGTGTGAGGCTGAGGTTGTGCTTACCTAAAGCAACATCCCTCCTGGCACCGGCTGGTGTTTATCACGCGGCTGTCCATTAGAAGAACAGGATGGACATTACCATATTCATACACCTCATCCATCTTGGCTGTCTCTTGTGTTCTGAGAGCCCAGAACGCTTCAGAACAAACCAATCCACACTCCTCTTACGTCCCCCATCCCTCTTCCTCTGAGAGTTAAACAATGGCCATTGTTTTGACACTCCAAAGATCAAGACACAATACAGCTGACAGGCAGTTTCCTTGATGGCACGACAGGATGTTACAAAAAATCTCATCCTGATTTATTTAATACTAACGGGGCAAATCAGCACTGTCATTAAATCACTTTGGGCTGTTTTGTATTGTCTTCGCAGCCTCAATGGCACAGTGGAGCTATTATTTGATTTGTAAGTCTACCAAAGTATAAATTTCCCCCCATAAAATCCGACGCCCTAATTTGATCCATCTGCCACCGCTGCCACATCCATTGATTGATGCGTTTCATCTCCGTGTGACTCACTGATAGCTGGTGTCTGCTTTCATACCGACTCTGTGTTATTAACTTTTTTGAAGGATGGTGTCAAACAGGATTAATAGACTAACACTGGAGGCCTGTTCGCTTCCTTTTTTTCCATTTTGCCACCCCGACTGATTTATTCAACGAAACCAAAAAAAAAATATCGAACTGACATAAAAAGGCCACTTGCCCCAACCCAGATTTGAGAATTCCCATCTAAACTGAAACCCAAATCCGACATAACGTTCCGAAACTGCTTAACCTTTTGAAACCTTGAAAATTTATGGGATGTTTTCATTCTTTCATGCATTAAAAATTTGTATGAATTTGATAGTTTGATCAAAAAATTTACTGAAAACACTACATCTCAGAAATCCTGTTTGGAAATTGATCATCCAGAGTTTTGGAACTGAAAATCCGATAAATTTGATAAATTATTTGAAAGATATTAATAATAAGTTCTTCAAAATACTTATTATTAAATAAATAAAATAAAAACAATCTGAATTGCAGTATTATTTCATTTTCCTCTAAAACCCAAAATCTGGGTCAGTGATGTCATCAGCCCCGCCCCCTCTCTCTGGTCAGTCAGAGTCTGTATGCAGGTTGATCATCAGCCCCGCCCCCTCTCTCTGATCAGTCAGAGTCTGTATGCAGGTTGATCATCAGCCCCGCCCCCTCTCTCTGATCAGTCAGAGTCTGTATGCAGGTTGATCATCAGCCCCGCCCCCTCTCTCTGATCAGTCAGAGTCTGTATGCAGGTTGAGCATCAGCCCCGCCCCCTCTCTCTGATCAGTCAGAGTCTGTATGCAGGTTGATCATCAGCCCCGCCCCCACTCTCTGATCAGTCAGAGTCTGTATGCAGGTTGATCATGTTCACGTGGACAGAGCAGTAAACATGCACTGGAAGCTCCTTTGATATTTAAACTGGGATTTTCAGTTTGTCTGTGTTCTGGTTATATATTATAAGACATAAGTCTAAGTAGTTTATAATCTGTGCATTATGTCTGAGATATGAAGCCTAAAATGCAGTAACTGCCTGCGAAGGACGGATCTCAGGTTCTCCAAAGTTATAGCAGCATATAAGACAACCTAAACTAGACTGTTTTGTTATTAAATGATTTTTATTGAATATCCCGACAATAAAAGCACACTGTCACATTTGTCCTCCTCTTCTGAACCTTCCAGTTACTGGCTTTCAGCTTCTGGACTGAACATCAATCTCTGAGCTTTGTGGAAGATTTACACACAGTCCATCCACAAAGGCTTCATCTCCACTGTACACCATAAAGCATGCTCAGAAAGAATGTCACCACCAAGACACCTGAAACAATGTGCTGTATATCTGCTGCTGTGCTCTACTGAAACCTGCTTCACATAGTGGAGCTACGTACCGTCTTATCAGGGAGTCTCCTCTTTCTTTCGGTGATTTAAGCATTTTTGGATGTGTGAACAATTCCTTTCATAGTTGCCCAAATAGCTGCACCCTGAAGGACGTATGGGATTGCACTGATAAAGCTGATCAGGATCAATAACTGATGATAACTGTAGTCTGATCTGATCAATATTCATTGATCTACTCATACAGAGGTTGTGTCTCTCAGTACGGCGTCGGTTTAACCCCACACACCAGACGTCTCTGCATGGAGTTGTAGAGGTTCCTAATGGTGTCCTGTGATGATCCATCCCATGCAGCTTGAATGTTCTCACTGAGTTCTGCAGATGGTTAACGTTGGCCCATTAAAGTGTTTGTAATGACGACTCCATGAAGGGTTGGCAGAGGTAGTGGCACAGGCTTGCTTGTTTCTCGAGGATGGCGATCAACTCCCCTCACTCTTTCAAATCTTGACGTGTCTCCTTTCAAATTTTGTGCTCTTCCCACTAAATTCCACACTATTATTCTCAATCGACCTCCTCGTCCATTGGGCAATTTCATTGATGAATCGGACACTCTCCTGAATAGTCTCTCTGTTGAGACATCACTTATTCTCATTGTCGATTTCAACCTTCCATCTGAGCAACAGCAGTCATCATGCCACCTTCCATCTTCATTTGACCTCACCTTTAACCAGCCTGGTCCAATGCACAGGGCAAGCAACACAACAGACCTAAGTTTCAGCAGACGTGTCCCCGCCTTGGCTCTAACGGCTTCTTCTTTTGATTTTTCTGACCATCACTTCTTGTCCTTCACACTCTCTCTCCCTTCTTTTCCAGCACACACTGTCACCTTGCACTTTTTACTGTAATCTTCACTCTCTCTCTCTCTCTCTCTCTCTCTCTCTCACCCTCATCTCTTACCTTCACTAATCTAACCACCCTTCCACATTTTGATTCCTTCTCCTCCCTCCCACTGGAAACTGCTACAAGCACTTTCCTTTATTCATTTTCATTCAGTCAAGCTTGTGTCCTTTCTCTCCAAGGCCTACAAGAACCTCCAGACCTACCTTCTGGGTGTTGGAGGTTCTGCACTACAAGCAGAGTTGAGACTGGCTGGAAGAAGGTGAACAAAATTGCATCAGGACTCAGACCTCAGTGCTTTCTTGATTTTTCAGTGGAAAATCATCTTTTTTCAAGGAGAGACTGGAAGCATCAGTATCTGACCCATGCAAGCTCTTCTCCATCTTCTCTTCTCTCCCAAACTACCCTTCTCACCCTGGAAAATTTTGTCACCACTTTTGTAGGGAAGGTTCATAAGATCTGCCAATATTTTTGACCTACCTCCACTCCTCCCACCAGACACCCTTCTCCTCCTCCTACATCTATCTTCTTTCTCTCCACTTTACACAGATGACATCCTTCATCTTCTTTCATTTAACAATCCAACCACCTGTCAGCAAGACCCTGTCCCTTCCTCCCTATTTAAGACAATTGCTCCAGACCTCCTTCCTTTCATTACTTTCATCGCTGCCAAAGTGGTCCTAATTTTGAGGAAGCCAACCCTAGACAGCATGGACATCAGCATCCTCAGACCAGTATCTCTTATTTCTTTTCTCTCAAAAGTCCTTGAACATTCTGTCTATAATCAGCTATCCTGCTTTCTCACCCCAGAACAATTTATAGGACCCAAACCAATCAATCAACAGAGACGGCTTTCATTGCTGTCACTGAAAAACTGCTGCAAGATCAGATAAATTATCCTCTGTTCTAATTCTCCTTGACCTCTCTGCAGCCTTTGACATGGTAGACCAAAAGATCCTCCCGTCAGTCCTCAGTAGCCTTGGTTTCATTAGTTCTGCATGGCTCCATGCAGACTGTCCATTGGTGTTCCACAAGGCACATTGCTTGGTTCTCTTCTCTTCTCTTCTCTTCTCTTCTCTTCTCTTCTCTTCTCTTCTCTTCTCTTCTCTTCTCTTAGCAAAGTAATATCCTCTCATGGGTTTTCTTACCACTGCTATGCTGATGACACTCAGCTCACCTTCTGATACCCACGTCTCATCTTGGCAGATGATGGATGGCAGCCCATCACCTCAAACTCAACCCCAACAAGACTGGTATACATTCTTGGAACCACGGTTCCTCACTCTGATCTCACCATTTCCTTTGAGAACTCACTGGTCACTCCATCTGCAGAAGCACAGAGCCTTGGTGTAGTTGTGGATGATGAGTTATCGTTCTTATCTCATGTTGCACACATCGGGAAAATTCCGCCTTTTCAGACTAGAAAGGAGCTCAGGTGCTCATTCAGTCTCATCATTTCAAGACTAGAACTGCAGCTCTCTTCTAGCTGATATTGCTCTGTGACCATCAGACCCTTCAACTCATCCAAAATGCAGCAGCATGACTCATCTTTAATGTTCCCAACTTCAGTCATGAAACCAATGCTTCACTGGCTTCCTGTAGCTGAAGATCAGATTCAGAACCTACAAAGCCAAAACTGGACCAGCTCTTCTGAACTTGATGATAATGGTCAAAACTTGATCTTGACCCACCATTCGAGAAGATGCCGGAAGACAAGTATCCAGACTCTTTTCTTTCCTGGCACCAAACTGGTGGAACAAACATCCCCTAGGGGTCCGAACAGCCAAACTGGTCCGAGTGACTGGCTGTCCTCAAATGCAGATTTAAGACCATCCCTTTCAAGAACATTCAACTCATTAAGGATTATAATTATACTTAATCTTGTTGGTGTGGAAGTCTCTAAACTGACACGTGTTTTGGCAGCATGTAAGCTTGAGGAATCTCTGGATTCTAGCCACTTCTAACTAGTTTAGGATATCTCCTGAGTGAACAGTGAAGCACTTTTGTAAGTAGCTCTGGATAAAAGCGTCTGCCAAATGTCGTAAATGTAAATCATATGTGGGCAGTACAGTCTGTCTCGAGGGAGTGCTGAAGTCCGATTACTCAGACCACTTTCAGGGGTGGTCACATATTATGTTGCATCGAGATGCTTTGGAGTTCCCACTGCATCCCTCAACTGTGCAATAACCATAACACCACAAGTTGGCTGAGCTACAGTAACAAATTAAACTCAAACTAAGCTCTAACTAGTCTCCACTTAATTAAAATGCATCATGCTCCTCCTCCACAGGAAATGATGTGAAATCCAAGATTTTATTTGAGACACAAATTAGCTGCTTATGTAAATTCAATACCTCTAAAATCTAAAGAGTGAGCCCATAAACTCAGCCCAAATCAGTCTCATCATCTTATGAACTTTAAGAAGATCACAGGTCTTCTGTCTTAACCAGACCTGGAGATACTGGTCCACACCTTTATCTCCAGCAGGACTGATTACTGTAACAGTCTCCTAACAGAATTCACCTGCCAGGGTTCTCACCAGAGTTCTCACCAGGAGTAAAAGAAGGGAACACCTCAGTCCCATTCTTAAATCCCTTCACTGGGTACCAGTCTGTAACAGAACGGATTTAAGGTTCTATTACTGGTCTATAAACATCTCAGTGGCTCAGGACCAGCATATCTATAAGATATGAGCCAAGCGGTCTATTAGTCTCAGATCATTAGGAACGGGTCAGTTAGTCCTGCCTAAGGTAAAGACTAAACATGGAGAAGCAGTGTTTGGTTACTGAGCTGCAGTTCAATGGAATCAGTGGACAGAGCGCATAACTTTTAAACCCAGACTGAGTTTTTAGGACGCTTTAGTAGCGCTTTAATCACCAAACGGATTTGAATATATTCATAGGAGACATTTGTCTTCATTTGAGTGTTTTTGAGCTGTGTAATAAGCTCTTCAAAATACTTGACAGTAGACAGCCCTTGCCTATTTTCTGCATGCGGCTGTCCGTCAGACGATGATGAGCTGTTACGATAGGGTAGAGTGTTTATGTGTATCATCTCTGTAACCAAAAACAGCAAGTAAATGCCTGCAAAGTGCAGATCTCGGGTCAAAAGAGTCAATGCCAGGAGTCAACAGGGCTTGTGTCTACAAGGCAAGCTCTTGAGGCGACAGCAGTTTCTGGACGAGCGTAGTTCTTTTGGAATAGTCCACTGCAGGATGGAAACCACTGGTAGAACCACTGGGTGCAGGACCTCAGTGACGTAATGTTGGTCTGTAATGAAGATCAAAGGTGATCTGACATCATATGAAACCGCACTCACATCATGACAACCAACCATTGATCTTGGCACTGATCTCGGTGCCTCCACACACAAATTTGTTGTTCGTCTCAAGATAACACTCTGCCATTCCGAGCAACTCCACAACAGTCTGGCCTGACACCACTGTGGTCATTTGATTCATCACCTGAAAACCTGGGCTTGTTGTCCATTGAACCTTGTTATCATCAAACAAAGTGCAAACAAGAATCACCCTGCTGGACTTTCAAGCCCACAATAACTAATTTAACCACTTGCCCCAACCTGTGCAGTGCAGCAGGATTTGAGACTCTTTCTGAAATAAGATCCATCAATGAAACTCATTTTAGAAGAAGCCCCTGTTCTCAGACACAGCTAAAGCTGGAGTCATCTCTGAGATCTTCATCTCACACCTGGCCGTAGCAGTGGCTCAAGCTTCATTAAGCAAAAATCCCCGAGGTTCACCACCCTCGCTGTTGGGTGAAAGATGGGCCAACACTGGGAAAGCTTTTTGGCCCAGTACGTGGACTCGTGGGCCACAACTGCAGGGGGAGAGGGATCAGTGAAAATCCTGGACTTAGGACGGTCCAAGGCTGAGGGCTTACAATAGCTGAGACGTAACCATCAGACAGGCCTGAGCTGGCCCTCACTCTCTCCATCTTCTTCTCTTCCTCACTTTGTCAGTTTGACAGACACCTGAACCTGGCTGTAGGGTCAGGTAGGTGAATCGGCACAGGTGAAGGCTCGTCGAAGCGTGAGCACCTCAGGGAATATGCATATTTATACAGTGTGCTGAGCGCTGCTGAAATCACCTACCCATTTAATGTGATGCTCTGTCATATGCTGGGGACATGAAGGTGAAGACTTATCGCTGTAGACTTCAAACAGGGAATTTTACATGTCGATGCATGGTTTAAGGTTTTGCCACACTCTACACCAGTGGTGCTCAACCCTGGTCCTGGAGGACCTCTTGTCCTGCACACACCTTATTCAGCCAATCAGCTCATTAATAAGCCCTTTGTGGAGCAGCCTGATTTTAACATCCATAGGTTAAAATGCAGTCTCAGTCCACCGGTGTGTGACTCGGTGTGAAAGACACCATTAATGTGTGTTTCTTTCATGTAGAAAAAAAAAGACTTGGAGTGAAAGGGTCTGTACTCAGCGACTCAAAAACGATTAACTAGAGAGCCCCTCTGCTGACCCCTCATTGGTCCTTTGTCCTCCACCTGTTCTCTACCTCTGCTTTTCTGCCCTTCTGTGCTTGTTTATCTGTATGTGTGTGTGTGTGTGTGTGTGTGTGTGTCTCTCTCTCTCCACAGGACAAGCTGTGCTCATTAAACCTCAGAAAAAGAGAAAAACACAGACGCCAAGGACAACATGACATTTAAGGCAATTTAGAAGTGAAATGAGAACTGTTTGTCATTAAGAATTTGGACACAATCTGATAACTCCATGTAATTTCCCGCAGATTTACAGTCGCAAAGTAACGAGGGCAAGGCATCCAGTCTCGAGCGAAATGTCAACCAGTTCGAGCTTGTTTTCTTCGTCGTCTTTTTTGTTGCTTCTGTCTCCACAATTCTGATACTTGGTGTAGGACGTGAGTTTGGCCTCATTTACTCTCGACAGACACCAGTCACTAATCGCTTTTACATGGCCATTAACTAGAAACACCTACTTTGTACGTCCATGTCCAGTGACCACAGGGCCACTGATGGAGCCGAAATGTTGGACGCTCCTACTGATCAATGTGGCTTTAATTTGCATCCATTGCTCACAGAGATGTGCAAATGCACATATTGGCAGCATGCCAGGTGCCAGGCATGGGCTAGAGGAGTTTTAAGCCCCCCAGTATTGAGAGCATTGAGCAGTGGAGCAGTGGAACTGGGTTCTTTTCATTGATGGAGCTCCATCCATTATGAGTTGGGGATGTGGGGTGGTGATCATCCAGTCATCCATCCTGACCTCACTAATGGTCTTGTGGTTGAATCCAAATTCTTAGAGCAATGCACCAAACAGTCAATGATCAGGTGTCCCAATACTGTTGTTCATATAGTGTATTATTGGAGACCATGGTAATGTGTGTTGTGCTGGTATGAGGTATGAAGTCTCAAAATCTGGAGATGGTTTGAGGCACACATGATGGAATCCATGATTGATACTTTCCAAACAAGGAATTAGATGATGTCATAGTCAGAGTTCCTTTTCTGGAGATTGTGTTCTTTACTACCAGGGTTTCCAAGCTCTAGTTGAATCAGATGCGTCTTAGCAGGAAAAGCACAAAACCATGCAGGAATCTTGTCCTCCATGATTGCCTCAAAGTGGTCCAGGAAAAAGAAACTCATCTAATGCCACGATTGAAGAGTATGTGAGTCATAGTTTGCAGACATGAAGGTGTAGCAGTTGTTGCGATCATTCAGGTTAAGACCAGAGGTGGGTATTTCAGGTCCAACAGGTCCAGGTCCTCTGGTCAAGAGTGATCCACCACCAAAGAATGTGCAAAGAAATGGAAGCTCATCTGGTTTCTATCAGAAGAGTCTAATGCGATGTTACCTTTACCTCAATCAACTGCTTCCACCTGTTCTTGCTGATGTTTCAGTTTTCCCTCCTTCTTCCCTGCCAGTTGCCCCGAGGGTTGGTTCCATCCCCTGCTTCTGTGTACGGCAGGATGTGCAAGGGTTCCAGATGTTCCAAAACCTGGACTGACGATGGGGCCTTTGCCAAAGACTTTAAATATTGTTTTCTACAGTCTAGAAGTTTTTCTTCTCATACTTCTGAATGAACTAGAAAATGAGAACTATAGAGAAAGTTCAATGTTGTGTAACAGAGAGAGAGACAAGCCCCATGTCATGGAGACTAGTTCACACTGTTCAGTGTATAGAGAGCGATACTTACACAGAGAACTAGAAAGAGTGAGAGAAACAGGAGTGAGTGTGGTGTGTGAAATGACTGAAATTCGATCAGCATGTGGCATGACTTCCATCAGCTCTAATAAAGTGGAAGGAGAAGGAGGCCAGGGCACTGATGGGGAACCGGCACAAGCATTCAGAAGTCATTACTACATTTCTACTAGTGCATTCATCTCTCACTCTTTCCAAGGGCAAAAATATTGGGACACCACACTCGTTCTTTTTTCCATAAATTAATGGTTTTAAAACCAAAGCTGGGCTCCAAGTGGCTCTGCTGGGGTGCTCCATGCTCATTTGAGTTAGAATAGGGTTTGTTATGGGGTTAAAACCCAGGCTGTTGGTTAAAAGAACAATGGCACCAACCCTATGACCTGAGGATCTCTGGTTCGAATAGCAGGTTATTTTGCTTGCCATTGGTAGACAGAGTCTGAGAAAGGACAAATTGGTTTTGCTCTAATCCCACATCCCAACCAGTGCGGTATGAGGCTTTGGATTAGAGCCCAGAACCTTCTTTTATGTATCAGAGGAAGCATGTGTTTGTCCTCACCCTCCTGGTGTCAGAAGCATTGTATGTGTTAGGAGGAGTCCTAACGGGTTGGGAAATCGGCACTTCCAAATTTTGGGATTTTGATTGAATTCAGCAAAAGGAGCATCCTAATGTACACCAGGTCGGGATGTTGGACCACAGCTCCTCCAAAACTATGACAATTTACCATTAAGATCATGTTTATCTGCTCCAGAGTGTCCTATTGTAGGAGCAGTACTTCTCTACAGGGACTAGACAAGCTGTGTGTGCATTTGCACATCCTGGTCAGCAATGGGTGCAGCTTAAAATAGCTGAAGGCATTCATTCTACGGTCTGTAATTATAGCTCCTGTGTGGTCAGAGATGCTGGCATAATGGTCAGTGAGAGTAGAAACAAGGAGGCGGTCATGATGTTATGGCTGATCGTGCAGATGAACTCGTGCGTGAACTGGAGGTGCACTAGTGCCTTTTTCCGAATCAGCTGTCTGGCAGATCATTATCTCCCTTGAGAGAAAGTCTCCCCCTCAACCCTCACCCCTCACACATCACAAACTGCCCCACCATCCCTCCATCGCTGACTCAGCTCACTGCCACCTCATCTACACCAGCGGAAAATACCCAAGGGCTTGCAGACACCTTCCTATCCAACATTTCTTCTAAAATCAAGGGTATAAACAAGAGGTTCCCCCCACCACCACCACCATTGCAGTAACAGTCTCTCCAATACTAGCTGTCTGAACATTGCTGTAAGCATTTGATTGTGGTGCTGCATGGAGCTTGGCTTTGAATACAGGTCTGGGAGATGTCTGCTCCTGACAGTTTCATCAGAAACATACAAACCAGAGCTCATTTTGTAGGGCTTTGTCAGTGCTTCTCCTGTTCCTCCTCACACAAAGAAGCAGGTCCAGGTCCAGGTCCAGGTTGAGGTATCTCCTCCGTGCTCCTGAGACTGTACTGGAAGATGCAGCAATCCTCCTTGCAACTGCACACGTGGACTACCTTAATGGGCTGCGGGTACCACCTTAACCTATTAGATGAATGCAAAACTGGAGAAGAATCAGTCAGGGAGGATCATCAGTGTAACTGTCTGTGGCACCACCTGCAACACCATTCTCTTTTCGGGGGTTGTCTAGATGTTTCCGAAGCAGGTGAAGTGACTTTGTTTAAAGTGTTCCCTTAATTTTCCCCTGCTGTCAATGTCTTTCTAATACCTGTCCACAACCCAACGCCACCTCCATCCAGCTGCTGGGGAATGTGCTGGTGTTATTCCTCAGTGTGTAATTGCTGTTTTTGACAGGTGATGATTCTATTCGGTGGAGTCGACAGGCCAGTCAGGCCGCAGAGAGTAAGAGATTTAGAACCCCAGCAGCTGCGGTGAACGAAGCCATGGGCAACATGTCGCTGCAGGGTGATATCTCCCCTCCTCTCGTTGTGTTTTTATTTAGTTTGCTGTGCCCAAACTCATCCTGAAGTACAAGAACTCTGCCTGAGAAGACTGCGAGAGCGACCCGGAGAGAGATTCTGCAACCTGTTGTCATGACTTTGAATTAGCATGCAACATAAACTGTCATGACATCCCACGCCGTGGTACCTGCCCTGACAGTTGATGGTAAAATTGACACAGTGTCACATTAATGGACATAATCCATTAAGTCATAGGACGGTGCATGACAGCATGCAACACCTGTCACTGCATGTTTATGGTATATCTATGTCACTGATATGTAACAGGTTTATGGTGGTTTTAGGGGTGTAGCAGTACGTGTATTTGCACAAAACTGTCCGGGTGTGGGTGTCATGATGGTGGACATGATTGCATGGAGAGTACATAGGGCTATTAGGGTAAATGAGGTCATTTCTCAAGAACACATGGCCTCCAGAAACCTTAAGCTTTAAGCCGTGGGAATTGTAGTGGTTTAGAGGGTCTTGTTTGTCCCTACCCCTCACCCACCTTTCTGCATTTTCATCTCACTTTTTATTCTTTATCTCTCACTGTTTTTACAATCCTTTCACAGATCACTGTAATTCTTCTTTGCTCTTTCTTGTCTTTTTTTAAGCCCATGGAAACCAATTTTGTGAGATGTACTTTTATTTGCCAAATAATTTGAAAATGATTTATAGGAGAGCCACCGATACCCAATATTACTGTCTGGAGATTCCAGATTACTCTAATTTCTCTTAATATGGGATGTAAAAATTAACTGCATTTCAATATCCACATGAATGTGTACATGGTTTGATTTAAAATGACAAATGATTATTTTTGCTTATAAGGACTTAACTACATCTCAGGAGCTCTGTTAAATTGGTCGTCCAGAGTGTTTCTGGGCTGAAAATGCAATAAATATTAGTTATTTGTAATGATTAGATTACAAACATGATGTAATACTTAGGTATGGTGGTTTGTTTGTTTTTTGTTGACCTGTTGATTGGAATTCATACGATCCTACCATCAAAACAAAGCCCCAACATCCTATAAATCTCAAAGACAATGACCTGTATCGTAAGTCCATTTCACCATGACCCTTTGGCTTTGAACATCAGTCCATGCTAGATCCAGCATGCATTTCTATTAGTTCCGATACCTGAACCTTATGTATCGGCCGCTACCTGATGCTCATTCAAACCCCGCCCCCTCTCTCTGATCAGTCAGAGTCTGTATGCATGTTGATCATCAGCCCCGCCCCCTCTCTCTGATCAGTCAGAGTCTGTATGTAGGTTGATCATCAGCCCCGCCCCCTCTCTCTGATCAGTCAGAGTCTGTATGCAGGTTGATCATCAGCCCCGCCCCCTCTCTCTGATCAGTCAGAGTCTGTATGCAGGTTGATCATGTTCACGTGGACAGAGCAGTAAACATGCACTAGAAACTCCTTTGGTATTTAAACTGGGATTTAATTCAGTTGGAAAGGAATGGATTTTAGCTGTTTTTTGAGCTGAATTACTGGCTGAATTAACTTGGTTTGTAGCACAGAAAAAAGATTTATTGCATTGCATCTGCTTATGTGTATTTTCTGTAGGTTACTCTGATCCTGAGTTATCAAGCCTAGAATACTGGCATGGAGCCACTCACACAGTGAGAGCATAGGGTTTTAAGAATTCAAGTGAACGGATCGGCTTCATGGATCTGCCTAATTTTCCGATATCAATCCAGCTAATCTTGTTAATGTCAGGACTGATGTCCCGTTCTTACATTGGTGGTTTGGGGCATCCCTATGTTTTATTCATCCTAATAGACCAAACAATGGCCCATCTCCTACACAGGGACATTGCTGAGGACCAAGTCCTAACAACAGAATGATAGAACATACAATAGTTGTCCCAGACAGGTCCATGTCCTTGATCCATAGCAGAACACCAGATGTTTATCATAGCCCAACCTCTCCTCTCACTGTAGAAACGCAGGCTTTATCAACCAATACCAGTCCTAGATGTCTTTGAGCTGTCTGGGTAGATCAATGGGGTCTCGACCTTCTTCCTGCACTGGCAGACAGAGGACAAGGGTACAAGTTTATTGTTTCCATGTCCAGAAAAAAATCCACAGTTCTTCTCTGGACCTCTCTGACCACTCACCATTGGGTGGCTTCAAGAAGTAAAGGTTTTGGGTGAAAGGGTACCAATAGCTCTCTGTCTCTCGTCTAAATTCACGACACAGAACAAAACACAGGCCTTTTCCACCAAAAGAACTCTGGTTTTTGAACTGTTTCCTTTCAGGCTTATATAAACATTGGTGTTTTCAGAGAACCGTCCCACATTTACACCAGTTTAAGTGGAACCGAGGATACGTCACAGAAACCGCCAGCAATGGGTTTCACAGGGTCAGTAAATGGAAGTGAGAAGATGGTAGGGTGTATAGAAGACCTGTGAGGGTTTGTTCTGTTACAGATGTTTGTTATTCTTTAAAAAGCAAACACGAATTAAACACGGATCAACTTTTGGAGATAATAAGACATAGAAGAATGGTAGGTCATTGCTCCTGTACAACTAGACCTGCCAGAACCTATTTTTGTTGGTGGAAATGCACCAAACAGTTCAAAATTAGATTCCCCGCTGGTGGAAAATGACCTTGTGAGATTTGGAGGGAAGGCATTTCGTTGGATGTAGGGTAGATAAAACTAGGTTGGTTGCTCTTATGATCTCATTTGAAAATGATACAAGTGTATGAAGCTCACATCTGAAACAAATCTTGTCCCGTCGCTCAGGAACACTGCAGAAACACCACCAGTGGCAGAGAGATCCAGGTGCAGCAGAATGCTTTTCCTCTGCTGAATTTAAGTTCGTTTAGCAAACTCGTTCATCCACAGCATCTTACAAATGTTAGACGCATTAGCAGATCCGTCTGCTCCCTGCAGTATTCCAGTGTTCAAGAGTCATTACGGTTTACTGCCGAGTCCCAATTAAGCCCAGACAGCAATAGAGGAAATCAATGGCGGTGATATTTTCATGCACATAACATGCCAAAGAAAAAGCTGAGATGGGCCTCTGCTGCTGCCAGGTAGTGTGAGTGTGTGTGTGTGTGTGTGTGTGTGTGTGTGTGTGTGTGTGTGTGTGTGTGTGTGTGTGTGTGTGTGTCAGTTGAAAACATGCATCTGGATGATGTCTTTTGCTGTCAGGTCTGTAATGTTAGCAACAGATCCCAAAACAAACAAACACAACAGACTCAAAGCAAAGCAATCTGACATGTCCCTTGACATTTAATAAGGACCGACCACGTTAAGCAAATTTCATAGATCCTCTCTTGGCCTCTGTGGACTCCACTTCTGAATCACTCAGAAGGACGTGTGGGATTGCAGTGCTGTTGTGAAGGAAGATAAAGTTTATCAGGATCAATATCTGATGATAACTGTAGTCTGATCTGATCAATATTTATTGATCTACTCATACAGAAGTGGTGTCTCTCAGGACGTCGTCGGGTTTAATGCAACACGCCAGACGTCTCTGCATGGAGCTGTAGAGGTTCCTAATGGTGTCCTGTGATGATCCATCTCATGCAGCTTGAATGTTCTCACTCAGTTCTGCAGATGGTGTTGTAGGGGTGGAGTGTTGATAGAGCGTCCAATAGCGTCCACACATTTTCAATCAGGGACAGGTCTGGAGATGAGACCGACCACGGCGTAGTATCTGTGTCTTCAAGACGAGATCTTGAGACGGCAGCAGTATGTGGACGAGCGTCGTCCTGTTGGAATAGAGCACCGGAGTGTGTGTTCAGAAAAGGTAGAACCACTGGTTGCAGAACCTCATTAACGTAATGTTGGCCGTTGAAAATGCCTGTAATGAAGAACAATGTGATCTGACATTCTATGAAATTGTACTCACACCACGACACCATGAAACAATGAATCAGCATGTAACACTTAAGGTCTTTAAGTTCTGAAGTGGGGCCTCCAAAGCCTGCATCAATAATTCTTAGCCATCCACGACTGCCTTTGCTGGTTAACCTCTTGTCCTTTCATGGACCAATTTTGACCCCACGAGCCCCACTTGATGATTTGTAGATGTGGTGCCAACTTCCAGAACTGACTGGTCACTTGCTGACTAATATGTAGACCCAAGTCCTCAAGAGGTTGGAAGAAGATAATGAGATTTCTTCACTTCACCACTACATGTGACTCGAGGTCTGGTCTGTCCTCACAGGCCCTGAACCATTCTGTCCTGTGCTGTTCAGGAGCAGCCGTGCCTATGTCACTATCAAAAGAACATCTTGGCTTTTGGTTGCTGTCCCTTCTTCCTCCTCCTCTTCCTCCTCCTCTTCCTCCTCCTCTTCTTTGTAGCAAACAATGCAGCCTTTTGTCTGGGCTTTAATTAGCTGAGAGCAGGAAAGACCTGTTCTTTCCCATTTTCTGTGGGAAAATATTCCATCGATTTTCTTCCTTTTCAGAGGAGGAATCGAAAACGAGCAGGGCTCCGAGTGCGCTCAGTGCAGGATTAGAAACAGCAGGGGGGCTGAAGGGTAAGGTGCCCCCTCCCTGTCCCATCACAATTCACAATCCTGTGGCCCCTCCCGCAAGAAAGCAGCCAATTAGAGCGCCCAATCCATCGTCCATCATGGTCGACCTTTTGCTGTCGGGCTGTAGAAGTTTTTTTTTTTTCCCATTCTGCAGAGAGTCCAGCGAGTGTCCATTGAGAGCTTCCAGCATTAACTCTTCATTAATGCCACACTGGCTGGACGGCTCACTGGTTTCTTCCCATGGTGAAGCAAAACTCTTACTTTTACTGATATGTGACTGGTATTATGACTGACAAGTCTTGATTTTTATTGGTTCATGCTTCTTAAATTCACTGGTTTTAGAAAATCACCTAGATGATGCTTCGGAGAATTGGCTTGACCTGATTCTGAGAAGAGACTGAGAAGAAGCCAATAAAAAATGACTGAATGAATGATGCCCTTGAGTTGAACAACCATCTAAATATTTGCCTCATTGTTGGCAGATCACATGCTTAATCCCTGGTGACGTCTCAGCAATCCATAAGTGGGAGGTCAAAAGGGCAAACTGGCCCTACTTTACCACCGCTCACCATTATGCTACCCATCAGACGTGCTCGATAAACGACATTATTTATAACAGAGTTGGAAATAACAGAATGGGACTGGCTTATATCAGAGGTCTGCACTCCCAGGACTCAGTGTCCCTTCATATTATCTTGCAGTACAAGGCTATATTTCAATGTTGTGCTTGAACAGGCGGTCAACCAGTCCAATGGGCAACATATGACCATGCATAATCAACATCAGTGGATAATACCACGACACAGTAGCGGTGCATCATTCACCTGCAAACCATCAGTCAGCATCAGCTGTGGAAAGTGTTTTAAAGAAAGGTCAACTCCACAACTGAGCTGACTAAAGGCAGGTCTGTGGGATGGTGGCTCTGAAGGAGGTCTTGCAAACCTGGTACTGTCCCAGTGGCATTTCTTTGCACTGACGTTTCTGAGAAAACTGCAACAATGGCTAAATCAAGTTTAATGCCTACAGAAGTTCCCGTCTTGTTTGCAGGAATGAGCAACAATCTAATGTATTACCTGTTTAGTCCCAAATAGGCTCACGGTGGACTCAGAGCCTACCTGTAATCATCGAGCACAAGGCAGGAAATCCCCTTGGACAGGGTGCCAGTCCATCAGAGTCCATGTGCACACACCTCTGGGGCAATTTAGCATGACCTCGGGGAGAATGCACCTCTTCAGACAGTGACCAGAGCAGGACTTGAACCCACAACCCTAGGCCCCTGCGGTGCCACCATGCCACCCATAAGAGCTCTTCTCTATGCAGATGTCCAGTGTATTAATTGGTGGAAGTACTTAATGGCCTTCACCCTTCCAGCTTAGCAGCATCATGTGAAAGGAGAGACTATTGGGTAGAATTGGACACCTAGATCCAAAGCTTAATTAGCCACTGTCCATTAAATCCTTTTGTTGCATTCCAGCATCTTTTAGTTTCAGGTGAAGTTGCTCTGATTATGGCTGGCAAACTGTATTGACTGCATCTTTAGAAGGTCTAGAGATATTAGTGTTGCTCTGCAAGGAAATCAATATAAAGCTCTGGAAAAAGGGAGATCCTGCCACATTTCTCTTGTTTTACTATTTACAGGCCTTTGTTTTAGTAACATTATTATTATTTTTGTTTTATTCTACATTTTGGGAAGAAATGACAACCTCTGGTAGCCGTGACCTGGTGGGAAGAGAATCCCTGAACTGGCAGGACATGAAGTGCACTTGAGCAAGACTCTTAACTCCCCAGCTGCTCCATGCATAGGGCTGCCCACTGCTCTGGACACATGTGCTCACTGCCCCCTAGTGTTTAAATTCACTAATGGGTTAAATGCGGAGGACAAAGTCCTCTGTGTGCAGGACAGTGGGTTCTTTGAGAACCTTTATCTTAGAGAAGCTGATTTAAGGAAAAACAAATCCAGGTCTGTTTGTTATCAAATTTAAGAGTCAATTATACAGTTACTAGCATGTAATTAAATTAAAGATAACATTTTACAGTAACTACACATGCATGATGAATTAATGACCATTAATTAAAAGTTCAATAACATTCCAATATAATTAGGCTTCAGTGGTCAGTCTTCAATAAAACAGTGGTCAGTCTCTTCCTCTGCCGTTGGGACTGGGAACAATCTCTGTCCTCAAAATTCAGGCCGAGGTCCCCTTGATCAAGGCACCGAATCCCTAATTTAATAATGTTTTCTGAGCTGGATTTGAGTGAATTGACGATGAGAACTGATCTCATTTTGTGATTTTATCAGTAATTTTACTCAGAAAATGTGAAGGAAGGGGCTGTTTGCTCTCTTTGCTCACACAGTGTTCAAATTTCAGAATAAAAGAAAATCAAGGACAAACTGAGCTTCTATAGAAAGTTTAGGGACTGGACTGTAGAGGACTGGGGTGAAGCTCTTCTCTCTGATGAAGCCTCTTCAGACTTTTTGGGACATCTGGAAAAATGATCGTATGGAGTCGTGTGTCATACCAACAGTGAAGCATCCTGAGACCATGTATGGGGTTGCGTCTCATCCAGTGGAGTGGGTTCACTTCCATGAATAAGGAATGGTATCAAAACATCCTCCAAAAGCAGCTTCTCCAAACAATCCAGGAACGATTGATGAACAATGTTTTTCCAGCATGATGGTGAACAAAACTCCCCTGATCTCAATACCATGGAGAACCTGTGGACAGTTCTAAAAAAGTGAGAGAACTTGGTGCCGTTCTCAAAACTTTAGGTCTCTGCTGTATTTTTGGAGCATAGTCCCAGATGTGTAGGCCATCGTGCTGCTCTGCAACGGATATGAAGGTTAATCTTAATCCTAAAACTTTTCCAGGAGAAGGAATAAATCTTCTTAACTTCCACAGCAATTCAACCGTTTTCTTTGGCGCTTCTTTCAGTGACTGTGAAAAACTTGCGTAACATTCAAATTTTCCGTGGAGGTGTGTGTGTGGGGAGGTGGCTTTTGTATACTACAGCATGATGTGAGGAGCACTTTTATATTCATAAACCATAAAGTGGGTGGTGTCCTAAAGCTTGGAGAACTGTCTACCGCGTGTAGAGAAGAACCGGCAGATTCCCCACCCACTTCTGCTCTGGAACAGCAGGAGAGAGATCTCGTTTCAGCACAAGCCTCTGCTTCAGGGGAACGAACAGCGAAGCAGGGCTTCTTCTGGGCATTTCATGAACTTCTTTACTTTAATTCACCCCAAAGAAAAATGACAAATGACAAATATTTGTGAATCAGTACACAGTACACAGTATTTACTGCAGAAACATTTAAACATTTCTGAACATTAAACATTAAACATTTAATTCTAGACTTTTCTAATTTTGCTTGATTTCGTAGTTTGACATACTTTTATTCAACAAATAATTACAAAAGTAATTTGCGGGCCTCGAGTGGCGTAGCAGGCTAAGGCGCTACCACTATGATCCTGATTAGAAATGATTAGATTTGACAAGGTTGTGAATTATAAATTCTTCAAAATACAAAACATTTGTTATTATGCATGCATCAGTGTTTTCCCTTCTTAGGACTTTTATTATGAAATTTGAACACTGTGTGAGCAAAGAACGAGAGCAAACAGCCCCTCCCTTCTCATTTTCTATGCTGAATTACTCACTGATAACTCACACAATGACGAGCTCAGTTCTCTCGGAAAACAGCTCAAATTCATTTGTTTCCAACTGAATTAAATCCCAGTTTATCCCAGAAGCTTCCAGTGCATGTTTACTGCTCTGTCCACAGAGGGGGCGGGGCTGATCTCATACTGCTGCCATGTGAAGATCTCGTCTTGAAGACACAGATACTACGTCGTGGTCAGTCTCATCTCCAGACCTGTCCCTGATTGAAAATGTGTGGACTCTATTGGACGCTCTATCAACACTCCACCCCTACCACACCATCTGCAGAACCGAGTGAGAACATTCAAGCTGCATGGGATGGATCATCACAGGACACCATTAGGAACCTTCATGCAGAGATGTCTGGCATGTTGCGTTAAACCCGACGCCGTCCTGAGAGACACCACTTCTGTATGAGTAGATCAATAAATATTGATCAGATCAGTTTAAATGTTGCATCATTTACTGTCTATGTCCAGGTTTGTTTATATTATCTATTTAATATACAGTTTAATCTGCTTCTATATCTCTTCCTATATCACACCTTATTATTATTCAGTGTTTTGTTTGAACTTGAAAGAGCTTCTGAAGCTACTTTCATCTTTGCACATGAATATTGTAAATACTCCGTAAATATTTACTCTCTTTATGATAATCTGTGAACGTATTCTCAATAATTCCAGGCACGTATAACAATTCCGACGGCACATGAAAGCAACGTGAGTCAAACAGGGTGGTGTATTTTTAATCAGTGGTGCTTCACGTGTGTTAGTGTGGAATCAGAAAGCCGTCGCCCCGCCTTGCGCTCCCTCTAATCACTTACTTTCCCGATGACAAACGACAGGCCTCGCCGTGCCAACTGCTGCAATATCCCCCCAGAGAAAACAATAACGCCATGACCAAACGGGGAGACTGGCACACGCTCTCCCTCGCACTGCCTCTCTCGCTCTGCTCTAAATTACACAGTGGCCCTGCAGGTGCCAACTTCCCCCCGAAACGATTATTTCTACCTCACAGAAGATTGCTTTGGTAATTATATGCATCATAATTAAATTTGATCAACTCCTCCGAGGACGGCAATCTCATCTGACCAGGGTTTGGAGCTTTAACTCTTAGACATAGACAGTGAAGCGTATTCCCTTGATGGTGCGGCATAAAACATGCATTTACTCACAGCATCTGTGGGTCACCTGAGGGCGCGTTTCACAAAGTGGGATTTTTCAGTTCCGACGAATATCATATCAGAGTCGGCCCTCGTTCAAAAACCTTCCCAACTCCACGTCATTTCTATTGGTCCATTCGTCATGACATTGTGACACAGTGTAACTGCAAGGTTATTCGAGCAGGTGGTCGAATATATTGATATATTGATCAACAGCCTGAATGTAACCCAAATAATACCTGCTCTGTGTTGGTCGTGTGGTGTGCTGACCATTAAAGAACAGCGTCAAAGTATTAAAATACAGACCACAGAAGTGGTGTCTCTCAGGACGGCGTCGGGTTTAACGCAACATGCCAGACGTCTCTGCATGGAGGTGTAGAGGTTCCTAATGGTGTCCTGTGATGATCCATCCCATGCAGCTTGAATGTTCTCCCTCAGTTCTGCAGATGGTGTGGTAGGGGTGGAGTGTTGATACAGCGTCCAATAGCGTCCCACACATTTTCAATCAGGGACAGGTCTGGAGATGAGACCGACCACGGCGTCTTCAAAACGAGATCTTGAGACGGCAGCAGTGTGTGGATGAGCGTCGTCCTGTCGGAATAGAGCACCGGAGTGTGTTCAGGAAAGATAGAACCACTGGTTGCAGAACCAAAAGACCTTCAGGACGTGTGACACATGGTGGCAAACCATTGATCATTGGTCTTCTACACCGAGGACATAACACATTTTTATGGGTTTAGGACACAGTCAAACTCTGAGGTAGAACCAAACACTGATCATCACAGAGATGATTCCACAACAGTGCCTCTTTGAATCCAAATTCCAGGATGGCTTCGATCCCGTTGGGAAATGCTTGCTTTTGGATTAAGTTAACCCACTTTCCCATCGATGAAGAATTCAGCCTTTTCATGGCCACGAGAGCACAGAGACTTCAGCGCAGGACGAACAAACATCACGTAATTTCGTCTCTGAAACCACAGAACTATCCACAGTATCAGGCGGCGGCGTGTTAATTCAGCTTCTAAACAAGATTAAATGAGATTGTTTTTGATCAACTGAGCGCTCTTCTCATTTTGAGAGGTGTAATAATCACTTAATTCACAACAAACAGCCAGAGAACAAACAAACAAACACACAAACAAACAAACAAACAAACAAAGCAGAACACTAGAAGATGAGGTGACTGCTGAATTGTGGACATAACCTCTAGTCTGTGACGTGCACACACACGTGTACACACACAAACACACACACACACACACACACACACACACACACACACACACACACACACACACACACACACACACACACGCGGTAACGTCAGCCCCTGGAACAGATCCAGAGCAATCAGTAGTGTTCAGGGCTTTTTAGAGCTGCATTAAACCAAACACACCAAAACAATCACATTCATATCCCAGTATTTTCCAAATAAGCATCCTAATGAATTGTACACAACAATTGGGAACACAAACAACCTTTTGAGGACCATAACCCTGTTTTACACCAGGATTACCCTCAATAAACAGAGAATTCTTCAGTGCTGCTCTGTTGTTTTGGAGCTACTAATTAAACCACTACTAAAATATCACACTATATAACTAAGGCAACTTTCTATATACTGGTTATACTGGTTCATTCTCAGGATCAGAGTAAACTCTAATCATGAATTATGAATTATCAGTAATTCAGCTCACAAAACAGCTCAATTTCACTCCTTTCCAGCTGAATTAAATCCCAGTTTAAAGACCAAATCAGCTTCCAGTGCATGTTTACTGCTCTGTCCACATGAACATGATCAACCTGCATACAGACTCTGACTGATCAGAGAGAGGGGGCGGGGCTGATGATTAACCTGCATACAGACTCTGACTGATCAGAGAGAGGGGGCGGGGTTGATGATCAACCTGCATACAGACTCTGACTGATCAGAGAGAGGGGGCGGGGCTGATGATCAACCTGCACACAGACTCTAATTTCAGAATTAAAGTCCTGAGAAATGATAATATTGGTACATAAATATATGATATAAATATAATATTTTACATATATAATATAATATGATAAAAATATTTGTCAATCTAATCATTATAATAGCTTCAGATTTATTGCACGAATAGCTCAAAAACACTCTGGATGATCAACTGTCAACATGATTTCTGAAATATAAAGTGTTTAAGTCTTTTTAAGCAAAAATAACACAAATGAAGGCAAAAGTAAATTTCATACGAAGTCAATTTCATATAAATATCTAAATTATCCTAATTTTACATCTCAAATGAAGATCAATTTGAAGAGTCTAAGATCTCCTGAAAATAACTGCAGTATGTAATTCTTTGTGATTTATTTATTTATTTATTTTATTTATTTATTTTATTTATTTTTTGGTGAATGAAAACATCAAACTCCAAACATTGGCCAAGAGTTCTAAAGGTTAAATATGTTCATCTGCCTGATTGAACATTAAATATGGTAAGTCTTATAATTATCACTGTAATATGAACCCCGTCCTTGTTCAGTGTATCTGAACGTGTCCCACCATAGAATTAGTGAATGAAATTATTTATAAAATCAGTCCGTTCTGTTTAGCATGGCCAGTTCACCTACCACAGTGGGAGGAACCCGGAGTACCCAAAGGTACTCAGAGGAACCTAAAGTACTCATAAAGTACACATGTCTGGGGAAACATGTTTCCTATTCCTGTTCTATTAAACAGTGGGAAAATGGAGATACGAGGTTTTCTCGATCTACTGGGAGCATGAACAGTTTATTGTTGGTTGCAGTTGACCGGATGTGAACTTTAGTGGACATCGCTGGTGTGGTGTTATCCTGCTGGAAGTGGACATCTGTAGCACAGCCAGCAACAAGCCCTGGCCGACATCGTAGGCGTCCCCAGCACTTCCGTCAATATACGATCGACAACCGATACTGAGAAGGTGGCTGCCACGATGGATTACAGCTGCTCTTTCAGTTCAGCTCCGGATCAGATGTAGTCAGAGTTTGGAAACTTGTGAAGAACCAGCTGAAGAAGACCTTAACTCACTACAATGCTCTGGACATTTTTCACAGTTACACAGTTCATGACCGCAGTGAGTGGCCCTGGTTTGTTATCCACCCAAACAACTGTCTTTTAGAGAACAGTGGACCTGATGCCCCAATATCTTCAGAAAAGTCCTGATGAAGCCTGTTTTCACACAGCTGCTAAATCCTGTATGGGACACTATTAGGCCTTTCCCCCCCAAAGTGGGTTCCGTTCCAGTTCCTTCCGTTCGGTGCATTTCCACCAACAAAAATAGGTTCCTGATCCTATTTTTAGAAATAGGATTTCTGATTTTAGCAAAAATAACACGTACATTTTTGATAAACTCGTTCATACAGTTATTTAAGTTCTTCATTTTTACATCTCAAATGACAGATTTGAGGACTGTAGGACAATGTCTGGTATGTGCGAGTCTTTCTAATGTTTTGTTGAATAAAAACATCCCACAAAATTGGCCTCGATTTCTAAATGTTAAGTATATTAGTCTGAGCTGCTTGATTCAATATTAAATACATTAGTTTTTAGAATGTGCTTAATCACATTCTCAGCGTATCTAAATGTGTAGTTCAACAATGTACTTAGAATATTAATAAAAACAGTCATTTCAGTAAAAAACACTTTAAATCCTGTTAAATTGATCATCCAGGTTTTTTAACTGCAGCAAAAGCACGAATTTTGATGAGTAATTTGCAATTATTAGATTCTCATTTTCCTCTGTAACCCAAAATCTGGGTCAGTGATGTCATCAGCCCCGCCCCCTCTCTCTGATCAGTCAGAGTCTGTATGCAGGTTGACCATCAGCCCCGCCCCCTCTCTCTGATCAGTCAGAGTCTGTATGCAGGTTGATCATCAGCCCCGCCCCCTCTCTCTGATCAGTCAGAGTCTGTATGCAGGTTGAGCATCAGCCCCACCCCCTCTCTCTGATCAGTCAGAGTCTGTATGCAGGTTGATCATGTACATGTGGACAGAGCAGTAAACATGCACTGGATTTAATTCAGATGGAAACGAGTACATTTTTCTGAGCTAGATTACTCATTAATAATTCATCCGGCCTCCACGGTTATTCAGGGGTAGGTTCTGTAGTTTACGATGTCTCGTGTCTGTTGGTTACTCTGATCCTGAAATATGAAGCCTGACACACTTCTGATCTCAGGCTGTAAGAGTTCAAGAACCCAAAAACACAAACCCAGGAAGTAAGCATTCCCTAAGAACTGTCTGAGTTTGCACTCCAAGGTGAATAATGCCTTGTTAATGTCATCGGTGTGGTGCAGAGATGTCAACCCTCATTAGTTGACCACTGCTTGTCCTGCCAGGTGTCTCTGAAGAGCCGTAAAGAATCGCCAATGGCTGTAAAAAAACTTTTCATTCTGCTCGATTCAATGATGCATCTAATGGGGGGAGCAGCCGTGGTCAGGTGTTCAGGGAACCAGCCTTGTGGCTGGAAGGTCACTGGTTTGAATCCCTGAACTGACAGGACATGACTGAAGTGCCCCTGAGCAAAGCACTGAACTCCTGGACACTGAGGATAGGGCTGCCCACAGCTCCGGGCATGTGTGCAGGGATCGAGAACGGGCTACAAAACAAACAGAAACTACAGGACTTGGATAAAGAAACACACGAAAGAGTGACCAACCAAAACCAATATACTCACCAGCAACAACTCCAACATCAACAACAAAGGACTGACCAACACCGACTGAAACAAAAGGGTCCTAAATAGAGGGGCACATTGACCACACCTGGAACTGATAATGAAGGGACAGGGTTACAAAGGATGGGAATGATGGGCGGAGCAAAGGAGGAGACGGGACCAAAACAAACTTCTGACACATGAGGGAAAGACAAAATGAAGACCACACAGGAAGACAGGAGATTAACAGGACTGCTAGGTGGATAGAGGACATAAGTTGTGTAACTGCACATAACATTTGTGAAACTAATGCAGGAAAACCTGGATATAGTGCCTTGGAGGAATTCCGAAGTGGACGTGATAAATCACGGAACCTTTATTTTCACTCGGGAATACATCGAAGATGACCTTCATTTACAATCCAGCCGAGTATTTACATCCCAAAAGGACTGAAAACAAAATTAGAAATCGTATTAATAAGGACAAATTAAATTAGGGGTGAAAAAAGAAACAAATTCATAGTTAAGTAAGAATATTTCATAAAAAAGATTCGAAATAAAATAGAGTTAAATAGATATGATGATGAATAAAATAATAAAAGCAGTATATATATATATAGTTAATAATAATAATAATAATAATAATAATACTAAATGCTATAAAATTAAATTAATAATAGAAGTAAATAACAGTAAAATATATGTATGAGGAGAATAAAGAAGTGATGCTAAAAGGAATATTATAATAAGATAAAAATAAATAGAATAAAAACGATAAACTAAAGTTGCTTTAATGAAGTTCAAATATAATGAACAGACTGGTTTGTGAAGATGGTTTATCAGCCGAAACGCCAGGAAACCATCATCACACACTTCGCACTGGGGAGGAAAAAATAAAGGCCGCTTCCGATCAGACGCTCCAACCTGCTTGTTTGGCATTGACTTGCGGTGTGCAATCAGGCAGCAGCCACAGAGATATTGAGTAGCGTGAGGCATTTAGGTGTCCACTGCTGAATGGATGAGGTCTTATCTGCTCGGACAGATAGCGGCAGGTAGCAGGGTGTCTGCAGGGCTTCAGAACCAACCGATGCTGAGCGAGTCACTCTCAGTCGCTTCCTTTCCTCATTCCACTGTTTCTGTTATCTGCTCTTTATAGCATCACCATCAGAAGAAAACCTGATAACAGCATTGTTTCAGCTTTTTATGATTTCGTTAACGCTGTTCGGAGACAGCGGGCCGTGTGGAGAAGTGTAGAACACTACGGCTGCTGTCACGCAAAAACCATTCTGCCGCCAAAATGACACATTTATAGGAGACACAAAAAACCTTCCCGGTGTTCAATGAAAAAGATTACATCCCAAGACCTTTTGGAGCTTTCCTATTGGCCCGTTTGTCATTTAAAAACATTTTACACTGAATAGGTGGCATCTTTCTTAACAGATCGGAAAGATATGCACTAAACCACATGGACAAAAGTATTTGGACAACTGCTCTTTCGTCGTCTCTCCTGCCCAGGGAAGCATTTCCTTAAATTCTCAATAAATGCCTTTGTCTTATTGGTTTTGAAATTGTTCTCCTCATCTACCTTTAGAACGTTATGCAGGAATATAGAAGAATGGGTTCCCAAACTTTTAATCACCACTGTAACCACAATTCATCAATGAATTCTGAGTTATTATTACGTAAGTCCTGAGTCCTGTCCGTGAGCTGAATCTCAAGAGGATGTGGATCGTGCAACAAGACAATGACAGTGGTTAAAGAATCGTGTTTTAGAAAGGTCAGGCCAAAGTCCTGTGGAATGTTGTGGAAGGTCCTGAAGCAAGCCTTGCATGGGAGGAAACCCACCAACGAATCAGAGCTGAAGCTGTCTGTAAAGAGGAATGGGCTACAATTCCTCCATGCCAGTGATGGAGAACCAGGAAAAGTCCTAGTAGACTGCAAGGGGTGTGGGGCACTGAGAGGGTAAAGGGTGGCTGGTCGCACCACCCATCCCACCCCCAAGTTGACAAAATCGATCAAAAGCCCCCCAGGTGGACTGGAAATGGCTATTTAGAAACGTTCTGCAAAGATATTGACACATCTAGATGGTTTGCATTTAAGCATCTGAAATGAGTGATGCTTTTGTGGCTGAATGCAATCAAATCTTCACAGCAATGTTCCAACTGTATGAAGCCAAGTCCCTGTTTACGCTGTTGGTTTCAGAAGAAATGATGGACGACTTTTTGGTTTCAGCTTCACGGTAAGAGGCAGTTTTTCTCTCGGTTCCTTTTCTTCCCGTTTGTTTTCCTCTTCTCGTTCTTCCCTCCTCCCGCACTCCCTGGAAGCAGAGCGCTGAGAAGCAATCCTCTCCAGCAGGTGATTGCTTGGTGAATATTTATAGAGAGAAAGAGAGAGAGAGAGAGAGAGAGAGAGAGAGAGAGAGAGAGAGCTCACCTCACTTACAACTTTAGGTATTTTTCTGCCAAATAAAAGAACCTCATTTTTCATCCATAAATCCTGCGGAAATGAAAAGCATCTTGAACGGGATGAAAACGTTCTCGCACATAAAGAACACTTAGCCTTCAGAGCCATTTCCAAAGCAAAGCATCTAACCCACCACTCCAACCAGCAGCACGCCTCAGCCCTCAGCTCTCCCCATTCCTTTCAGTTTAATTACCCACATAAAGATACCACATCAATTAAAACAAAGGCCTTTTCCGAGCGCAGCCCTGCGCAGAATTAGCCCAATAAATAGGCATTAAAAATGCATAATAGACAATTAGTGCAGTGGTAGAGGTGTGATTACGGCATCATTCGTGAGCATGCATTGATCTTTCCCATTAGCAACGGCGGCGTGAAAAATGACCTGCCACCATGAATAACAAGGGCCATAGTTCCACATAATAGAATTAATAATAGAAAAAAGGGTGAGATGTGAGGTTCTACCCTTCAAATCTTCCACAGGAGCCATGAAGCTCCAACCCATCTAGATATCTTAGACAACTACAGGCTGTAATCTAAACCGAACCCTTACTCTAACACTAACCTTAACCATAAACCCTAAACCTAACCCTTACTCTAACCCTAACCTTAACCATAAACCTGAACCTAACCCTTACTCTAACCCTAACCTTAACCTTTAAACTTAAAACTAACTGTAAGTGAGTGAAGTAATGAAGGTGTAAAGAGAGTTGTTGAGTAAATGGGGTGTTAATAAAGCAAGGAACAGGGTTAGTGAGTGAGAGTGAAGTAGTGAGTGAAGCAGTGCAGTACAGGAGAACATTACTGTGCAAATGAAGTATTTAGGGACTTAGTAAGTGAATAAGCAAGGGAGGGAAGGAGGGAGGGAGATTGAGTAAGGCTCACTGGTGGAGGGAGCACTTCAGGTGTAATATAGTTGACGCATTTCTAAATGGTGGACGAGCGAGGACGTATTAAACCTTTAGTGAAGAAAGGAGCCCTGAGTGAAGAAGGGAGCTAGTGATTCAGTCGGGTAATCAGTGAGTAAGTGAATAAAGGAGTTGGTAAATGAGTGATGTAGTTAATCAGTACGAGAGAGTCAGTGTGTGAAAGAGGATGTTAGGGATGGAGAGAGGGAGATCCCACTGGGAGATCATGTAGTGCTCCATATCTAAAAACAGAGGTCTACATTGGAATCCGGGAATGCAGAGGTAAGGTACTGTAGATGTGATTGGATCAAAGGTCCTCGGTTTCGAGACACAATGTAGAGATGATGTTGAGGGAACGGGCACGTTCTCCAGCTTCCACTGCCAAACATACAGTCTTCCTAAGGCTTTATGAAAGCCGGAACTCAACATTGGGCTTGGAGCTCAATGACTAAGTCACTGTGATGTTGCTGGATTAAGAGGACAAAGGATAAATCCAGGGTCATCAGTTGTACTGGTTTAAGATGCATTGCATTGTGACTCACGCTGTTCCGTGAAGCTGTCTGAACCATAAGGCTGTTCCTCCAGACGATGCTGTGATTTTTAGCTTCTGTAACCTCAATTAAAGCAGGTTTTGATGCAATAAAATGGTGTAACTTTAAGAAAAGAGTGTAATTATTGAGAATCCTCCTTCACGGGAAGCGATGGGGAGGTGGAGGGTGCCAGACTGTACGACCTGATGGTGTTGTGGAAGTGACAGGTTAGGGCTGAGGGCGGAGGAGATTGAGATGTGATCGGGATCTCCCAAAATTAATTTCTTTTATAGCTCCACCCTTTAAAACACACAGTAACTGAGTATTAATAAGGAGCTCACCTGTTCTCAAACGTTCCACTAGATGTTGGACCATTGCTTCGAGACTTTAGTTGCATTCAGACACAGGAACATTAGTGACTCAGCTGACACATGACCGACATTCACTGTTGAAATGCTGTCAGTTGTGGCATGGAGTTGGCATACTGGCAATAGAGTTGGTGTCCAGGGGCCTATGGCTGTGGGTACTCCAGTTTTGTCCCAAAATAGGCAAATGGTAAGTCACACTTCAATGGTGATTAACTGGTGAAAAGCTGGTTGGGAAGGTACTGGACTGGACTCCATAACTCCAGAGAACACAGATCCACTGCTCCACAGCCCAATGCTGGGAGGTGGTGTACCTCTTACAGTTGGGCATGGTGGCATTGGGCACATTGGGCCTGTGTTCTCTGGAACAATGGTGGTCCATCGAATTCATTTGAGGATGGAATTGGAGAGTTGGGGATGAGGTGTGGTGGTCACTCTCCAACATCCTGAAATCACTAATGTTAATCAATGAATGCAATTAAATCCTCAAAACAATGTTTCAAAATCTAGTAGAAGGCCTTGCCTTTCCTGGACAGTAGAGTTTGAATAGTTTGGACAGTTACTCAAACAAAAGCAGGCTAAAGTTATAGCCTTGATTTCAGAAGAAACAATGTCCCTTTAGAGTAGATATAGTCCCAGACCTTGACAGATGTTCATAACATCTGAATATGTATGAGTGTCCAATAAAACACTGCTTTTGGTCTAATCTAAGTTACACTTTTCAGACCAGACGGTCAGTAGCACAGGGGCACCTAAAGGAACGGCATCATTCCTCTTCACAGAGAACGACAAAATAACTGGTGGTGGATTTCCACAGGTGCAGGCACACCCTTCCACTAGTGAACATCCAGGGAATGGACATTGAGAGAGTGGACTTGGGTGTTCATTTAAACACCAAACTGGACTGGTCAGTTAACACCACTGCACTTTACAGAAAAGGCCAGAGCAGACTCCTCTACTGAGGAAACTGAGGTCATTTGGAGATCAGGGAGCAAACCTCAGGACCTTCTTTGACACAGTGGCTGCATCTAACATCTGTTATGGAGTGGTCTACTCGGGCAGCAGTATTTTGAGGGCAGACAGGGTCGGTTCTGTCCTGGGAAGCCCCTTAGACACAGTGCAGGTGGTGGGGGACAGAAGGATGGTAGCCAAGCTGGCATCAATGCTGGAGAACGACTCCAACCCCATGTATGAGACTCTGGCAGTGTTGGGCAGCTCCTTCAGTGACCGACTGCTTCACCCCAACTGTGTGAAGGAGCGGTATCATGGGTCCTTCCTCCCTGCTGCTGTTAGACTGTAGAACCAGCACTGCTCTCAGCAGACCATGCACAGACACACACACACACACACACACACACACTCTTAACTCCACACACTGTTAGACTCTTTTTATCACTATAATACAGTGTGTTTCTTCCATCTCCCCATGTGCAATCACCTGTAAATAATGTTCTTCAGAGTGACTCTTATTTACAGTGTATTTACTACACTGTGTATTTACTACACTGTGTATTTACTACACTGTGTATTTGTCTACTATTCAGTGTCTTTGCTACTGTAACATTGTGAATTTCCACACAGCAGGACTAATAAAGGATTAGATCGTATAAGATCTTACCTAAATGCCATAAATACAAGTGTAAATGTTATATAACTGTGTTGTAAATAACACACACACACACACGCACACACACACACACACACACACACACACACACACACACACACACACACACACACACACATTCACACTGCCTGTCTCGGGAATGCCATTAGACGAAGCGTCTAAAGGAAAGCAGTTTGTCTCAGTGTCACTTTGGAGGTTCTGGTCTCTGCTAATTAGTGAAGCCTCTTGTGTGTCCAGGGTGACGGGTCAGTGAGGCGTCTGCCTCACAGGTGGAAACCGAGGCTGCCTCTGGGTTTCTGCAATGCGCCGCTGGGTTATGCATGCAGCGCGTTTCCTCACTGACTGTTAACAAATCAGCAGTTTTCTCTCTTAAAAGTTCCAGTTATTGTCACAGATAACAAAAGCAAGGCACAATTTGCTGCCGTTCGTTCCTCGCAGCCGAAACAAGCGATTCTGCAGAAGTGCAGATTCCAAACTTTCAGTTGAAGTCCAGGAAAAGTGATGTAAAGTTGATAATAAGGTTGGCATTGTTTTGCAGAAACAGTGAAAGGATTAGTTTATTCGGGAAAACCACAGTTCAGTCAATAAATCAGTCCAAAAATCTGATGATCAACACTCAAAGTAAACCCCGCTGTGGAGTCAAAGGGCCACAGTGCCAGAAACAATCCCTCAGCTGGAGGAAGAAACCTTGGGAGGAACCAGGCTCACAAGGGGTGTCCCCTCCTCCTCTGGTCAAACTACTCATACATACGCTGTAATACTCAGACCCTAATTACCTGCAACTCTTACTATTGTCCACCTATATGTCCACCATCTAACTACCATTACTTCAGTATAGTTGGTGATGCAGCTGGGCTACTGTTCCAGGACAGGGTGGGAAACTTCTCCAAGTCCAGTAGCAGAAAGGTGGGCAGCCAATGTGAAGGGGTGGCAGGGGAGCTCGAGGTCCATTGCAGGTGGGTGACACGGAGATCTGTCCATAACAGCCGGTTGGGCATGGAGCTGGGCAGGTTCTGTATGGCCTCCTCCAGCATACTTGTAGGTTACTGACACTGGTGTCCCAGTTGCTCCCATAAATGCTTGATTGAAGCCCGACCAGGCAGGACAGGACATTGATGCAGTCTGGTGGAGACATTCCTGGGAAACCTCTGCTGGGTGTGGGAGCATTATCCTGCTGAAAATGCCAGTTGGAAGCCCTGCCATGAGAGGCAGCACATTTGGCCACAGAAGGTTCTGCACATATTTCTGAGCTGTTAGCATCAGGAACTGCTGCTCCCAACATCTTCTAACAGCTTGTGGAACAGTGATGGAACAGTGATGGAACAGTGATGGAACATCTCCTTTAATTCAATTGGAAATGAGTGAATTTTAGCTGAGCTGACAAATCATCACACAATGATGAGACCATATCAGTGGTGTCTGTATCACGTCTGTTACTCTGGTCCTGAGATATCAAGCGTAGAATACCAGCATGTAACTGCTCATGGAACGAGGATCTTGGGTTCTAAGAGTTAAGGAACATTCAGTATACGTTCATTAGTTTATATAATAAACCCTGTCAGAATGAACATTTTGCTGGTCACAGGTTTTGTCCAGCTGCCCACGTTGAACTGGCTGAATTATCTTCTGAAAGAATTCAAACCCTTTGACTTCTAACTTTTGTGTTCTTGAATGAAGATGGTACCTGGAAACCTACGAGAAGAGTGGAGACAGAAACACTCAGGAGTGTGTTGTGTCTCTGTACGGCTACAGCAGTACAAACCTCAACACGTTCAACGACAGCATAGTTTCATTGTTGCTGTCGCGCAAAAACCTGATCTTCAAAATGGTCAAATCAAAGGACCGTAAGCCAGTTTGGAGCATCTCTCTAAAGTCCTTTCATCCCGAAACTCAGACACAATGTGAAGGACGGGCAGTTTTTGACGTTCATTTTAAACCATCCATTTCAATAGTTTTTCATGTTTGAATTACAGTCCATGAACTACAGAGTAAGTACCTGTTAATAAGGCATCAGATAAGACTCACCGTTTTGATCCCCTGCTCTTACAATGTATTTAACAGTTACGTTGTAGTTTGTACACTGCGATTTAAAGTGTTACCCTTTTTAATTCTGTTTTTATTTCACTTTCATTTTTAAAATGTAATATGTTTAGATAGTTTATTGCTTCACCGCTTCACACTCGGCCTCGAGGGCCTAGTCCTCCACGAGCCTGATGTAGACTGAATGTTTATAATGACAGAAATAACTGGACACCTTAGTCACCTGCGGTGTGAACGCAACCGTGACCCAAATCAGACCTTTCATATGAAATGTGACTGTGTAAACACAGCTGTAGTCACATGCGATGATAACCGTGGGATTTGGGACACGTTGTCCTCACACACACACACCAAATCCAGCTGCTGTTTGCGGATTCATTAGGAAGTCGGGCCATTTATTCCCAGAACTCGAGTTTCCCGGGTCTTTATTGAGTGTTTTTAGTTTTTAATACAATATTTCTCAGAAAGTTACAGTTACAAACTCTGACATACTGATCACAATAAACAGGTTTAACTATACAGAGACACAAAGCATGAGGGGGCGGGGCTTTTTCCAGATCAATATATACAGAAGTGTGAACTAGTGTCCATGCCATGCTGCTAGTGTCCATCTCACTCTCTCTCACTCTCTCTCTCTCTCTCTCTCTCTTTTGCAACAAAGCTAGCTCTACATAGGCATATACTAACACACTAACACACACACACACACACACACACACACACACACACAGCTTAAACAAATGTGGGCTTGACTGTATGTCCCCAGTGAACAAGTGTGTTCTCTGAAATTTCTCCCCAATTATACAGTATTCACACACACACACACACACACACACGCACGCACACACACACACACACACACACACACACACACACACACACACACACACACACACACACACACTCACTCCACTTTGTCTGCTTTTCGCATGATAAGAGATACACTGAGGAGTGTAAAAGTGTGTGTGAGCTTCCACTCCAGGCGAAAAGGGATAAAATTAGACTTAAAGCATTTCGCCGTAACACACCTGACCTTCTCTTGGCGAGTGAGGAGCTCCTCTAGGAGATAGAGACTATCCCTCACTGCCAGCTCTCCAGCTTCAGTGTGTTTCATCTTTAACGTGTGAAACAGAGAAAACCGAACCAAGATGTGATAAAAAAACACTCAAACACAGCCGAACATGCACATCTTCACTCATACCGTTGGAGATGTGACCTCCTGGAGAGCTCAGCTTCAATCTGCAAGAAAACACACCTGATCCAGGTCACCAAGGTCTTCAGGAACATCTATTTTTTATAGGCTCTGTACTGTGGTGTCAACGTTCTCCTGTAACAGCTCTTCTGAAACTGTACCCTGTGGCTTTGTTATACTACAGTGAAAACCTTCAGACACACCTCACAACATTATGGCCACCTCCTTGTTTCTCCTCTCCCTGTCCATCCTATCAGCTCCTCAGATGAACAAGGTTCAGCAACTGGGTCTGAGTATCTAATAGAGCGTTTAAGCACTCCAGCAGCACTGCTGTGTCTGAGAACGACCCACCGCCCACATAACAGCTGCTCGGAGTCCTGCTGTACGTGAAAAGGAGCCCGTTAAATGGACGGTGAATGTAGAAACAAGGTGGTCATAATGTTGTGTTTGATCGGTGTATATGTACTATGCGGGGTAGGGGTGCCTCCAGGACCAGGGTTGAGAAACGCTGTACTAATGCATCTCAAAAATCTCAAAAAAGTCAGATTTGAAAGCTAGATTTTCAGATTTTATTCTGGTTTGTTTTGAATCTATAGATGTACAGCACGTTGTCTGACCCCTGTAATCTTTAGAAATGTTCTTTAGAAACAAATTTAGAATTAAACTGTGTTGACTATATATTTCATTTCTTATTTTAATTACATGCAACGTGAAATATTCCAATATTTCATTCCAAATATTTGACGGTTGGCTTGTAGTTTGTGAAAATCAAAAGAATATAAACTGACAGTTTAACTTTCTGAACGAAATGATCAAAAGTACAAATATGGTTCTGTGATTTGTGGCAATAGTGGAACCCATTTTATTGCTGTAAAGAACCACGTTTGACAAGTTCTATAAAATGCATCTGCAAAAGTTCTCCCACTAATCTGGGGAACCCTTGACCAGGCAAAGAACCATTCCATCGTATAGGACAATCTAACAGTCTTTAATCTAGAACCCTCAAAGAACCTCCTTGTAAAGTATAATAGCTCTTTCTCTGGGATTCTCTTTCTCTCTTCTTCTATCATTCTTCTGCCCATCCATGCATCCATTTATTCATCCATCATCCAAAATCCATCTTGTTTCATTTTCCATTTCCCTCTCTCCCTCTTTCTCCCTCTCTCTCATCCATCTCCCTGATCAGTCTATCATGTGGTTCTTCCCCTCCCTTGCAGGGTTCCACCATCTACCCCCCTCCCCTCCTCCATGGAGAAAGGGTGGAGAGAGTGGAGCTCTGGGCCGTTTGTTCAGCAGTGCGGCCATAAGGCAGGACAACCGACAGCTTGGTTACACCCAGGACGAACAAGCTGGACGGCGTCCAGGGGAGGAGAGAGAGAGAGAGGGTAGTTAATCATCCCTAAACAGCCGGTCATTGAGCCCTAACATACAGGAGAGAAGGGGGGAGAGAGACACAGGAAGGTATGGACAGGGAGAGAGGGACGGAGAGACAGCGTTATGGACAGATACAGATGGAGGTATGGACAGGAAGAGAGGGACAGATACAGATAGGAAGAGATGGGGGAATGGACGAGGAGAGAGAGTGAGAGGTGGAGGAATGGATAGAGAGAGAGGGACAAAGAGATGGAGGTATGGCAAAAGAGAGAGAGATATATGAAGGTATGCACATTTAGAGAATGAGAGAGGACGAGAGAGTTACTGAGCATCACTGTTAAGCCTCTCTCTCTCTAACTCTCTCTCTCCCTCTCTCTCTCTCTCTCTCTCTCTCTCTCTCTCTCTCTCTCTATCTCTCTCTCTCTCTCTCTATCTCTCTCTATCTCTCTCTCTCTCCCTCTCTCTCTGAATGTGAACACTTGCTTTAGCAAACACACTGAATCCTTCCTCATTAACTTCCACACCACAATGTTGCTTCCAACACACACACACACACACACACACACACACACACACATGAATGCACAAGGCGTTGCTACTTTCATTTGACTAACACTCCTTCACCATGGCAACCAAGAGAGAGGGAGTGAGACACAGCCCAAAGCAGCCACAGCAGTGTGTGTTTGTTTGTGTGTGTGTGCAGAGTGTGTGTGTATCTGAAGTGTGTGTGTGTGTGTGTGTGTGTAGAGCTTCAATTATCGCTTAAGGAGAATGTGCTCACTGAGAGGGCATCTGTTAGAAAAAGGTCTCCCAGATGTGCAGCCTGGCCACACACACACACACACACACACACACACACACACACACACACACACACACACACACACACACACACACACTTACTTTCTATGGCAGTGCTCAACATGCACTGACTTCATTCATGTCAACTGGATGCAAAAGCAACACATTAACTTTTGTGTGTGTGTGTGTGTGTGTGTGTGTGTGAGAGAGAGAGAGAGAGAGAGAGAGAGGAAGAGAAGGAGGGAGAGAGAGAGAGACGTATTCATGTCTCATGCTGATCGCTCTACCGTTACCTGACTAAGTCCTGATCAGTTTTGCTGTAAATGTAAACACTTGATTTAGCGGCTTATTGAAGACCCTGTTGGACGAACAGCAGTACAGCATATTAACAGTGCAATAACGATAACGTGGACGTACCAGAGAGTCTAGGTAGTGAACACACACACACACACACACACACACACACACACACACACACACACACACACTGAAAAGTGATGCACTGAACTCACTTGCTTCTAATGTGCACATCTGAATCATTTTCCACGTGAATAAAACTTCATATAGCTTCAGCATCCCTCAATCTACGTGTGTGTGTGTGTGTGTGTGTGTGTGTGTGTGTGTGTGTGTGTGTGGTGCAACAGATAATCAATGCCGATGTTGCCAAATATACGTACACTGGTGGTGTTAAGGGTGTAACGGTGCGTAGGCAGTCAGATGGACAATTCATCTGGGATGACTGGTTATTTCCCAGTAACAAACCAGTGAAACTAAGGCTATGTTAACACAGCAGGTAAAATCGGCCCAAATTCAATTTTCCGACGTTTTTCGGACATTTTCACATCTGGCTGCTCGGAAGGCAGAAGTGGCCCAAATCCGGGTCACATTGTAGGTCGAGGTTACTGAAATCGGATTTGGGCCACATTTTCCAGCCTAATTTGGGCTTGAAAGGAGAACCTTTATCTGGCGACGCAGATCAGAAATTATTTTATAATAATAAAAAAAGAACAGTTTACTGAGTAAAAGTGGGGGCAAAAGTTTGGGAACCCCTGCCTTAAGCTGTATGCGGTTGGCACTGTGCCAGCTCTAGCTGATTGGCATCTGAACTGAAGAAGGAAAGGAAAACTGGCCACGTGGATTGGGAACCGTGGCCTCGGGCCGTTCCGGGACACGCCTCAGATTTATTCACGTGAAAATGACGCACGCATTCAAAACGGGTAAACTGAGTGCACTACTTTTCCCACCGTCGACGCAGTTCTCCCAAACATTCCCACGACAAACTGACAGGAAGGACCTGAAGGAGAAGAGGAGAACGAAAGCAAGAAAGGAGGGAAGAAGAAGAAGAAGAAGAAGAAGAAGAAGAAGATAGGGAAGCTGTACAGGTATGTACTCGTCGGCATGGAAACACCTACAATAAACATCATCCAGTTTCGGGAGCCTGAATGTTTGTGTTTGCTTTTTCCTACAAGTTGTTTATACACAATCCGTATCGCATTTCCACAGCGTTCCGTTTGGAGGCGGCCAGAGACTTCCGAAGATCGGCCCTTGTCGGGACGTGATTGTTTCGCTCCTCGAAGCGCGATCGCTACTTGTCCGCTGCACATCCAGTGTCGTCCAGTCGACGCACGCTGTTGCGAAAATGCAAGCAGGAGAGAAGTCTATACATACATATTCCATTAGGTGCACCTTCAATATGAAGGTTAACTCTGGAGATAGATTCATATTCATTTAGAGATATACACATAGAAGCTTTCGGACGGACGTCCTCCGGCGCAAGCCGTCCGTCCCAAGATGAACAGGTAGTGGTGCTGGGAAGCAGAAGGACTAGGAGGTATAGAAGTCTGTCGTTGGAATAATAAAAAGAAGGAAATAAATATGTATCAACAATAAAGGAAAAAAGGCAGAGTTTTTATGAAGAGTATATCCTTGGAAACAGCTGAGAATGCAAAACATCTCGGAATACTGTGAGTGAAAAGGAACGAAGTCGCCTGGAGAAAGAAAACGTTCTATCGTGTGTCTCTGTACACATCCTTGGTATGCGAAATGGCTTGGTTTGCAGTTTCTAGGTCTCCATAACAAACGGATCAGATGGAAGGATGGACATCCTGTACGCGTAGTCAGACAAACGGACGGACAAACAGACAGGTATCCCTGTGTTCTTCTCTGTGGACAGACAGACAGACGGATCACAACGGGCATGTCTCTGTGTATTCCAGCCCTCGGGTGAGCTGGGTCCGGCTCGAGGACGTCCCGTTCGGGAGACCCTCCTCACCCGTCTTCTCCCTCCGTGTTCAGATGGTCAGATCAGAATGATAGTCTCGACTCTGGCGCGTTCCGACGGAGTGGGGCTGACCCGCTTCTGGCCCCGGAGCAGGCTGCCCAGCCCGTCGTTTTGCGCCCCCTGTAGTCATGCCAGCGGGGTGGGGGACTGGCACTGGTTCATCTGCATGGACTGGATGCTGCTCAGGATCTTCTTCTGGTGGCCGGCCAGGGTTATGCCTATCCTCAGCAGGTCTCTGTGAAGAGAGGGAAAAGAGACAGCGGTCAAAGAAGGAGTGATGAGTAGTAACAACAGTGATAATAGAACACTGCTTTAAACCTTCCATCAAAAAAGATCTGCACCCAGAAGGACGTGTGGGACTGCAGTGATGAAGGTGATCAGGATCAATAACTGATGATAACTGTCGTCTGATCTGATCAATATTTATTGATCTACTCATACAGAAGTGGTGTCTCTCAGTACGGCGTCGGGTTTAACGCAACACGCCAGACGTCTCTGCATGGAGGTGTAGAGGTTCCTAATGGTGTCCTGTGATGATCCGTCCCGTGCAGCTTGAATGTTCTCCCTCAGTTCTGCAGATGGTGTGGTAGGGGTGGAGTGTTGATAGAGCGTCCAATAGCGTCCCACACATTTTCAATCAGGGACAGGTCTGGAGATGAGACCGACCACGGCGTAGTATCTGTGTCTTCAAGACGAGATCTTGAGACGGCAGCAGTGTGTGGCGAAAAGGTGGAACCACAGGACCACAACTTTGACCACTCCTGTAATGAAGACCTTCTGGATGTGTGAGATGTTGGTCGTCTCCACCCAGACAAAAGAGACTCCACGAGACTCTGTGACAGTCCGGCTTTGACGATGAGTATAGGTTGTCTTCAGACACGAGGTTCAACTCCAGCTGCTCCTACAGTCCTCAGCAGCAGCATTGAGTCTATAAGCGACACTCCCACAGTGGACTCTCTGCTCTCAATGGTCTTTTATCCAGTGGAATAAGCCCACAGGGCTTCTAACACATTAGCCGGATCAGACCCACTCCTCTTATCAGTGAGGTACCACTCCAAAAGCCCACCTGGAGCTGAACTATTCATGTGCTAACAGCTTTACATATTCAAATGGCACTGAATTAAGAGCAGAGAGAACATAAGCATATCACAGCCTGGCTTTCGCTTACATACAAAAAGAGCCGGAGCGCAACACTAAACAAACGATTAGAGCTGGAGAGAGAGAGAGAGAGAGAGAGAGAGAGAGAGAGAGAGAGAGAGAGCGAGAGAGACAGAGCATCAGAGGAAAGAGAAAAACGCCCACTCGCTCCAGACTCCGAGTGCAGATGAAAGCTGCGTGTGCTTCCGCTGCAGTTTGCTCGGAAAGTGCATTTCTGTAAGTAATTAAAGGGAAACACCACCAAAACTGTGCCGTTTAACACTGTGTCCAAAAGTTTATAGACACCTGATTCTCCAGTGCTTCTTTCGAAATGAAGGGTTTTCATACACAGTTGCTGCAGTCACACCCTCTACCCTTCTGGGAGGGCTTTCCTCAAGATGTCAGGATCTGATTGCACGCAGCCACGAAAGTCCCCAGTACTTGATCAGAAATGCCACTCCAGCTTACATAGGTATTGGTTGGAGTGTCACTGCTGTGCTGTTGCTAGGTGGTTGCTCTACTGCTTCTAAGTGGTTATTAGGTGGATGCTAAGGTGTCACAAAGTGGTTGTTGTGAAGTTGCTATGTGGAGCAGTGGAACTGTGTCCTCTGGAATGATGATGCTCCATCTAGTGCTTTTGGGATGAGTTGAGGATGAGGTGGCGAGTGAGCATCCTGGACTTTTATAGCTCCATTCACCCTGATCTTCAGTGATCAGGACCCCACAGAGCTGTTAGTGTGTGTTGCTGGTACGAGTGGATCAGATACAGCAGTGCTGCTGGAGTGTTTAAACCCCTCCATGTCACTGCTGGACCGAGAACTGTCCACCAACCAGAAACGTCCAGCCGACAGTGTCCTGTGGGCACTGATGAAGGACTAGAGGACGACCAACACAAACTGTGCAGAAACAGATGAGCTTCTGTCTCTGACTTTACATCTACAAGGTGGAGACACTCGGTAGGAGTGTCTAATAGAGTGGACAGTGAGTGGACACAGTGTTTAAACACTCCAGCAGCACTGCTGTGTCTGATCCACTCGTACCAGCAACACACACTAACACACCACCACCGTGTCAGTGTGACTGCAGTGCTGAGAATGACCCACCACCCACATCATAGCTGCTCTGTGGTGGTCCTGTGGGGTCCTGATCATTGAAGATCAGGGTGAAAGGAGGAGAATAAAGTCTGCAGAGAAACAGATGAACTACAGTCTGGAATTATAGAACCACAAAGAGCTCCTGTGTGATCAGAGGAGCTGATAGAGTGGACAGTGAATGTGCCACCATAACATGGTGTCAGTCATATTTCAGTCCATACAACACTTCCCTAGATACCACCTGAAGCCCTCTGCAATAAAACTGCCAATGATCAGAACACAGTCAGAAGATTACAGGAAGCACGAAGCTTCAACTTTTCAGCCAAAGAAGAAAAGAAGGAAAATCAAAAGTTGTTCTTCTCTCGCTTCTACAAATCTACACCTTTGCTGCTGCAACAATGTGAATTTCCTCCCTGCAACCATAGCAACACCATAGCAACCACTTCACAACAGCATTGCAACAGCATAGTCACCACCCGGTCACGTTAGCAACCACTCTACAATTTCGTAGCTGCACTATACCAGCATATTTGGGTTGCTAAGCAGTTGCTAGGTGGTTGCTATGGTTTTTATTATTATAAAGCAGCTTTTCTTCCTGGAGTCCAACAGACATAACATACATAAACACATCAAAAATATATCTGTAATTGGCCCCCCTCACAAACAAACAAACAAACAAACAAACAAACAAACAAACAAACAAACAAACAAACAAACAAACAAACAAACAAACAAATCCATTTTTCTGCACATACACAAATATTAATCTCAATACCTTTTAGGACGTGTTTTTTAAACCGTGTTTTTCTATCAGTTTTGAGTAATGGAGCAGGCAAGGAATTCCATTCTTTAATGGCTCTGTAAATGACTGTAATTGCTATTTTAAAGTAATCTGTTGTTGATGGAACAGAACCGGTTCCACGTTGGTGGAAAAGGTGTATTTGAAGTAAGAGTTCTCTATAGTACAGCCTCCACACTGTGGGGTTAGTTCTCAGCCTATAAAACTTTGCAAAGCCTGGAAACAGTTTGGGAATCTTTAGTATTAGTTTGATATGATTTCTCAGCATTTAACCCGTTCACACACACTGAAACACACACACACACACACACACACACACACACACACACTACTGAACTCATACACTAGGGGGCAGTGAGCACACAGGCCTGGAGCGGTGGGCATCCATGTCTTGCAGAGAGAAGTTGAGGAGTTAAGAGCTTTGTTCAAGGGCACTTCAGTCATGTCCTGCCAGTTCAGGGATTTGAACCAGCAACCTTCCAGTCACAAGGTTCTCTAACCACCAGTCCAGTCTGTGGTAAACAACATGTTTCCAGTTGCTGCCTGACTCACGTAAACCCGGAGTGTAAATAAACGTGTTGATTGTTGACAATCGTATTTTGTCTTTGGGATGAAGGTGCTGCCTCCGATACTTTCGGAATGAGCGGGAGAGTTGGGGACGAGGTATGGACATCACTTTTAGTTTTAGTTGACTGCCAGGTGGTTGCTTGGGTCTTGCTGTGTGGTTGCTATGGTGTTGCAAAGCGGTTCCTGTGGAATTCAAGTTGGTGTACTGTTTAAGATCAGGGTGTAGCAGCACTCTCAAAGAGCCTGGACCACCGAAGCACCACCTTTCTGAACTCAGCTTATATGTACAGCGACGGTGCAGCAGACAGCGGCATCACCTCGAGCAAGCGTGTGACTCAATCGATCGAGGACAATCGTCAGACGTGCTGGAGAGTAAATGCAGCTGATCAAACCAAATGACTTCAGGGAAGGTATGAAATCAATCCACTGTTCGTGTTTTTGTTTTTCTGCAGAAGGATGCTGTGGCACGCAGTAACCGGCTTCGACTTGAAACTAAGTGAGAGCATCGGTGACGGCGGTAAGCATGGCAGAAACACTTTGTACCATTCAATAGTGCATTAAGACGTGAAAACGCATCACAGATGTTTCTTTAGGTAGAATTCTCCTTTTATCCGAGATCCACAAATTCACTCCTACAGCACTAGAACAAAGTGGACCATCAGACCCCTGCAATTGATCCAAAAGGCAGCGGCATGACTCATCTTCAACGTTCCCATGTTCGCTCATGTCTCAACTCCACTGATTTCCATTCATTGGCTTCCTGTCGCTGAATTTCAGATTCAGAACCCTGACTCTGGTCTACAAAGCCAAAGCTGGATCTGTACCAAGACCGCTTTGAGTACATCTCGGTTTGAACCACCATCCCTCAAGATGCAGCAAGACAAGCATCCAGACTTTCTTCTGTCCTGGATCCAAAGTGGGGAAGAACTTCCTCTTGGGGTCCAAACAGCTGAGTCACTCGCTGTCTTCAAACGCAGACCGAAGACCATCTCTTTCAGAGGTCCATTGAAGTCCATTTGGTATCAAGGACATTTGTATTTCAGTATCTAATCTTGATGAATCTCTGGATTCGATGATATATAAACTGGTTCAGGATATTTTCTGAGTGAACAGTGAAGCACTTTTCTACATTGCTCTGGATAAGAGCTTCTGCTAAATGCCATAAACTATATTTGTGGACACCCCATCTAATGGAGCAGCTCCATTAGTGAGCGTCCCCAGCATTGACATGTGGAGCAGACAGATGTTCAAAACCTTATTTATGTTTGGATCAGTATTATGGATTCTCATGACTTTCATTTTGAAATAAAACAAAGAAAGAGAGAAAACAGAGGGGGCGGGGCTGATACTCAACCTGCATACAGACTCTGACTGATCAGAGAGAGGGGGCGGGGCTGATGCTCAACCTGCATACAGACTCTGACTGATCAGAGAGAGGGGGCGGGGCTGATACTCAACCTGCATACAGACTCTGACTGATCAGAGAGAGGGGGCGGGGCTGATGATCAACCTGCATACAGACTCTGACTGATCAGAGAGAGGGGCGGGGCTGATGATCAACCTGCATACAGACTCTGACTGATCAGAGAGGGGGCGGGGCTGATGATCAACCTTCATACAGACTCTGACTGATCAGAGAGAGGGGGCGGGGCTGATGATCAACCTGCATACAGACTCTGACTGATCAGAGAGAGGGGGCGGGGCTGAAGACAATACAGATATTGCGTTATAGAGAAGAACAAGAACGGAGGGCTTATTGGCTCTCTTTCTTTGTTCTCACGGTGTTGAAATTCCAAAATAAAAGTCCTGAGAAGGGATTAAACTGATACTGGTATCTTTGTGAACCTAATCATTAAAAATAAATCTCATACATTCTTGTTTTTTCAGCTCAAAACACTCCGGATGATACATTTTCAACAGGATTTCTGAGATATAAAGTAAAACTAAATGTAGAAGCAAATACATTTTTCAAATTTTAATTGTCTTAATGTCAAATGAAGACATATTTGAGATCTAAAATATCAAAATCAGCATCAAAATCTGATTCCTGGACACATATTGATGTCCATGGTCCACCGGTTCTTCAGTAATTTGGATCATGTCCTGCTGCCTATAATTTGAGCATATATTCACTTGTTTCTTTCCCAGTTTGAAACAACACCAGTGTCCAAGGCTGGACATTTCCATATCTGTATAAAGTGCCGTCAGGAAAATAAATGAAATATTTTCAGCTACCAGTTCCTTCCATTATTGGGAATTCTCTAGATCTTCTTGCCTTTTGCAAGGTTACTTATTCAAATAGCAAACCAAGCTTCCTGCTGTTTCTTCTATTTTTTAATCAATTAATCCGTAAATCCTTTCACAGGAAGTCATGTGGTGCTCTTCTCAAATTCCCGAGTAATCCCAACACATCTATTAATAATTCCCATCTGTCTCTCGGATCTCTGATCAATAGGATTTGTTAGTGAATTCACAGAACAGGAGAAAAGCAGAACCGCAAAAGAAGTCAGCCGCTTCTACAACTACAATCTTGGGAATCTCCACTTCGTTTCCCATTAAATGATAACGCGAACCGGAATTTCTGCATTTCTGATCTGATATGACGTGTAATATGTCCGTGTCAGTGTTACGCCGCGCTGCAGACGGCCGGCAGACTCACTCGGAGGTCATTTGGGCGACCAGCTGGAGGGAAGTGAAGCCGGAGTTGAGGAAGTTGTCTCTGTACTGTGACATCTTAATGGCCGACAGCCAGTCCTCCACCGAGCTGAAGGTGTTGAAGTCAGGGATGGACCTGTCCAGCAGTGGCTGAGATGGACTGTAGAGACAGAGGGAGGGAGAGAGGACAGACTTTGTAGTTATAATTCCAGACTGTAGTTCATCTGTTTCTCTGCAGACTTCATTCTCCTCCTTTCACCCTGATCTTCAATGATCAGGACCCCACAGGACCACCACAGAGCAGATATTATGAGGGTGGTGGGTCATTCTCAGCACTCAGTAACTTTGGAGCATTTCTATTGGCCCATTCATCATGAAATTTTGAGACCATATTAGGAACATCATCATTGTCATCATTACAAGCCCACCTTAATGTTTCATGTCCCACCTAGGCCCAGTGTTTAACCACTTCTGTCCCCATAAGGACCCTGGTGTGCATCTATATGTGGGAGCAACACGGAACCCATGGACAAAATGTACTGGTACCCAGTTGGACTACCCATACAGACCCCACATGGGAATGGGTGTCAAACAGGATGTTTTATTTCCTGTGCATTTGTCTTTAAAATGAGCTATATGTCCAAAAGTCTGTGGACACCCCTTCTAATTCAGCTAATTTAAGTGGCGCCCGTGGCTGACACAGACGTATGACACAAACATGACCCTACTGTCTCCATGTCTAATGCCAGACATGGACTAGAGGGTATAGAGCCCACCAGCATTGAGCTGTGGAGCAGTGGAACTGTACTTTTTGAATGAGGTGTGATGGTGATCCTCCAACGTCCTGACCTAATGGTCTTGAAACAATGCAATCAGATTCTCACAGCAATGCTCCATAATGTAGTAAAGTCTTCCCTGGACAAGAGAGAAGGACAATCCAACAAAAGCAGGATGCACTCTTTTCAATGCCCTTAATCTCAGAAGAGAGAATGAACGGGTGTCCCAATACTTTTGTCCACATAGTGTACGGGGTATACATGACCTCTCTTCTGATTGGCTAGCTTGTATTGTGCTTTAATAAATAAATTATGAACCTATGAAAACCTATGACGCGTGTGTGTGTGTGTGTGTGTGTGTGTGTGTGTGTGTGTGTGTGTGTGTGCGCGCGTGCACTCACATGGACGGGATGCTGGCGATGGCCTTCAGGCTGGTTGGGTTGCGGATGAGCTTGTCGAGGGTGTTGACGATGTCAGTGAAACGTGGCCGAGCGTTGCGGTCTTTCTGCCAGCAGTCCAGCATCAGCTGGTGCAGAGCGGTGGGACAGTCCATGGGGGCAGGCAGCCTGTAGTCCTGCTCTATAGCATTAATCACCTGAAGAGAACACACACACACACACACACACACACACACACACACACACACACACACACACACACACACAGGAATCAGGCTGTGTACACACGATAGGAGGCTGAACATCCGCCCAATCAGCACTTCTTTGACTGTAACACATAGTACCTCATGCTGTAGCAAATACATACTGGTTCATCATACAAATACCATTGAACACTGATACGATGACAGTCATACTACGGTTCACCTGTCCAGAAAAGGACAGGACAGGAGGGAACTGAAAAGGAAGAGAAAAGACAGCATGAAAACACAGGACATACGGAAAAGAACTGGACATAAGTGGGTAAGACAGGACAGCCAATGAAAGGACAAAGAAGTAGAGGAATAGAAAGGAAAGGCTGGAATAAGACATATATAGGACAGAACAGGACAGCAAGACATGACAGAAAAGGACAGGAAATGGATGTAAAAAAGTGACAGGACAAAATAATACAATTGTGAAATTGAGGTTTTGGATAGGAAAGGACAGGTCAGACAGGAAATTATACATGTAGGACAGGATAGGGTAAAAGGACAGGAAAGGCACATGGAATGACAATATTGGACAGAACAAGGGACAAAAATGAATGTAAAGGAAAGGACAGGGCAAATCAGGTTGTCAAATGATGATACTTGTTAGGAAAGGACAGGAAAGTACAAAAAACAACAGGTAAGGGAAAGACAGGGCAAGACAGGGACACGATGGGATGGGACACAATAGGACAGGAAAGGAAATGGACCTGAATTCAACGATTTACTTTATGAAACCCTACCAATGTTTCGCCAACTGTCTCATAACCAACATCACTTCGTACAATCCAGAACCGTCCTCTGAAGCTTCTGAGACACTGAGATCCACATTTGTCCTTTATTATTAATTCAAGACCCAAAAGCAATTTCAGTTTCTAACCCTGCTAATCTATTCCAGTAATAAGCTTAAGCTCAGACGCTGCCGTCTGAAACCTCTCCACACGACACACTGCGGCTCAGGCCTTCTGTCCTCATATTCACTTACTGTCCTATTTGTGCTTTAAGACCTATTGCTTATGATATTTGATTGCATCCAGCCACAAGAGCATGTGACAGAGGTCAAGTAAGAAGTAGATGCCTCTCCAACTCATCCTAGTGCGACTGGATGGAAGGGGTGGTTCCACACCTCCAAAAGTAGGCAAAGGTTCTGTGTTCTGACTGTGAACACCGGGCTTTTGTCCCACCCCACCAAGCTGAAATGGACATCTCGAATGGTTCTGCCATGAGTCATGCTGTCCACCTACTGCCCCACCCTCCTTCACTAGAAATGGACACTTTAATTGGTTCTGCCACTGACTTGGACTCCCTGTTGTCCTGTGCCCCGTTCCTTTACCAGAAATGTACATCTGTGTCTTGTCCCAGCCCTCCTGTAGCTGAAAAGGACATTGTGATTGCTTAGTTAGTTAGATACACCTATATAGCGTCTTTCTAGATACCCAAGAACGCTTGAGTTAGTGCTCCACACAATCACACTCAGCCAACACACACTGGCGAGGAGTGAAAACCAATCAGGGACAGGGTACTCTCCACAAGAAATGACCGTCCACCTGGAGGACTGCATCCAGCACTGGGGGTTCACCCAGGACAGAGTGCCGATCCACATCTGGGCATACACACACCCACAATTTAGAGGATGAAACCAATGGGGAGAACATGGAAACTCCACCCAGATAGGGCCTTGAACCCAAGACCCCAGTGCCACCGCACCGCCCACCACAGTGGTTCTGCCACTGAGTTTGATTAGGCTTGTTCCAGATGAACACATGACTCGCACTGGTGGTCAGCGAGAGTAGAAGGTTGCAGTTGGGGGAGGAGCTGGAACAGAGCCATCGAGTGGGACAGTCGCCCCCTGCAGCCCACGTGAAATATGGCACAGTTTGCTTTCTAGTAAAAGACGTAGACAGAATAAAAGTCCCTCTGTAATGACATGAAATTCAATTTGATTAATAACAAAGGTGAACCTGTATGTAAATCCTTCGGTCGCCACAGCGGATCATCTGCCTCCATCTCGCCCTATCCCCTGCCTCCTCTACTGTTACACCAACCATCTCCATGTCCACCTTCACTACATCCATAACCCTTCTCTGAGGTCTTCCTCTTCTCCTTCTGCCCGGCAGCTCCATCTCCAACACTCTCTGTCCGATATTTCCACGATTCCTCCTCAACAAATTTAGAAATCTGAGATTTACCTTTCAGAATGAAAACATTTCTGCTGAACTTCGAGCCAATGAGGATTAAGCTCTGTCCTCACGGCGTCTCTCAGCTCTGAAACCTGCAGCTGATTCGCTCGTGATTATATAACGGTGGACGTCATTGGTCCGGTGTCACCGACGCAAATCGGACAAGAACACTAACCGGCACTGAGCCAGACGGAGATCGGCCTTGTTAAGTCAAACAAGGCTATTGTCTCCCTGTTGTCACGGGGGACCTAGTGGATGGAACTCCATCCCCCCAGAGAAGGCAGCTCCAGAGCTCCACCACCCACTGCTGGTGGGGACGGGTCTGAGGCTCGGCACAGGGCACGGTGACCTCCAGAGCATCCCGTTCTGTTTCTGATCTATGGAGAAT
>CM067502.1:1292397-1317397 GCA_034509495.1 Acestrorhynchus altus | reverse complement strand
AACATCTTCCCATTTATCCATAAAAAAGCGTTCTGATGCGGACTCTGCTGCATACACCATGTCTGAAAACATAATGCAGTCTCCTAAATCCACAATGCACCACCAAAGGCAGTAGACAAACAACTTATCCCAGCCTGGCAGACACGGAATAACCATAATGCATGTCACCTGCCACGGAATGGGACTACCTGTCACAGAGTGATGAGCAAATCCATGCATTATTATGGTATGAAATCGAATTCTGAAAACCACTTCTGCTCCCTATAACAGTGTTCTATAAAGTGTTCCTTATTTTCCAGTGTCGGGAATACTGATTAATGGTCCACTTATGTTCCCTATAATAGTGCTTTTTGTAGTATTCCTGACTTTCCAATATAAGGAATAATGATTAAAGGTCAATTTCTGTTCCCTATAATATGGTTTAATCATGTATTCCCGACTCTCCAGTATAAGGAATGGGGATTAGGATCCAGTAAAAATGTTTTATATAGAATCTATTCCTGTGGAGTAAATGACTAAAGGACGAGTTCCTTTCTTTATATGGCAATTTATATGGTGTTCCTGATTTTCCAATAAAGGGAAAACTGATTACAGGTCAGTTTCTGTCATAATAACGATGTGCCGATCATTTGTTTTCAATGTAGTGAACGATGGTAAGGGAACAATTTCAGTTTTGTAATTGTCCCGGTTTTCCAATGTGAGGAAAAGGGATTGGGGACAATTATAGTTTCCTATAATTGTTTTCTATATGGTGCTCATGACTTTCCAGAATAGGGAATAGTGATTAAAAGACCATTGCTTCATTTAATATGTGTTGATATGGGAATGATGAGCAGAGGACAATCTGTTTCCTCTATAACAGCACTTTATTTGATATTCCCGACATTCCAATATAGGGAACAATGATTCAAGTCAGATTCTGTTCACTGTAACAGTGCTTACACGGTGCTGTTTATTTTTTTCCCATTTATGGATGTAGATTTGGGAATTCCAGTTCCTTAGAATCTTGTTTTGTACAGTTTTCCTGGTTTGCTAAGGTAGGGAAGTGCTGAACATATAATATATTCCTTAATTCTCCTAAAATCCCAAATGTATTTTATGATTTTCCTTATTTTCCCATATAGTCAATTATGATTTGAGGAGATTTCCATGCCCCTACAACAGTGCTTTGTATGGTGCTCCTGATGTTCCCGTACAGGGAATCATGACTTGGGGTCAATCACAGTGTACGTATAATTGCTTTTTCTATAGTGTTCCTAAATTTCCTTTTTGGAGACTGTTTGTTTTGTCTATAGAGAAAATGTGTTTAGATCAGTATTCCTGGTTTTCCAGTGTCGGAAAAAGCAAAGGAAGGACCTTTGAGAAAACAGTGTCTGTGTTTCTGTTTTCACTTCTAATCCGCTCAGTGACCTGGTAAACCTGTCACACTCTGACACTGTGAAGGTCAAGTTGTGAAGACCAGTTGTGAAACACTCGGATCCCAAGGAGACCCTGTCTGAACTCACATCTTGGTTGGACATGTCCCAGTACGGCCTCTCTCCGAACGACATCACTTCCCACATGACAATGCCATAGCTCCACACGTCGCTGGCTGAGGTGAACTTCCTGAACGCGATGGCTTCGGGCGACGTCCACCGCACCGGGATCTTCCCACCCTGTGGAACGGAGAGAGAAGCAGATGAACAATGAAGAAATGAAAGATTTGACACATAATAGCAAGACGGGAAAAGCAGGGAGTTGGTCATTCCGAGTCCAGCGTTAATGTGGGGATTTCAGCTGTGTTCACACTTCTGAAATATGAATTTATGACTAAATATTCACATTTAAAGTCATATTTGCTTCACAAATGGCTCTTCATGAGATTTATTCATATGCTTCAGGTCGTCTGGTGCTATTAAATGATGTTCTCCTCCAAGTTGGGGAGAAGACTGGGACTGCTGCATCTGATCTTCATGATGTTAATTAACATATATATATATAAACAGTTCATCTGTTTCTCTGCAGACTTTATTCTCCTCCTTTCACCCTGATCTTCAATGATCAGGACCCCACAGGACCACCACAGAGCAGATATGATGTGGGTGGTGGGTCATTCTCAGCACTGCAGTCACACTGACATGGTGGTGGTGTGTTAGTGTGTGTTGCTGGTACGAGTGGATCAGACGCAGCAGTGCTGCTGGAGTGTTTAAACCCCTCAGTATCACTGCTGGACCAAGAACAGTCCACCAACCAGAAACGTCCAGCCGACAGCGTCCTGTGGGCAGCGTCCTGTGAGCACTGATGAAGGACTAGAGGACGACCAACACAAACTGTGCAGAAACAGATGAGCTTCTGTCTCTGACTTTACATCTACAAGGTGGAGACACTCGGTAGGAGTGTCTGATAGAGTGGACAGTGAGTGGACACAGGGGTTAAGCACTCCAGCAGCACTGCTGTAGAACAGATGAACTTCAGTCTGTAATTAGAGAACTACGAAGTACAAGGAGGAGGTGGTCATAATGTTATGGTTGATAGATGTGCATTAGTTTCATAAAGGACATCAGCTTTTTAGGTCCTAAAATAGAACCTTGTGAGACTAAAATACACATTTTGGACAATTCTCATTTAGTGTCAGTGTGATATCCAGTACCTTCATCAAACACACACACACACACACACACACACACACACACACACACACACACACACAGACACACACCTCTCCACCTCCCTCCATCCCTCACTCCGCCATTCCGCTCAGGCCGCTTTCTGCTGCTGATAGAACAGTTTGCCCTTTACACTAAAACTTACTCCCATTGCCTTATATGTGTGTGTGTGTGTGTGTGTGTGTGTGTGTGTGTGTGTGTGTGTGTGTATCACATCACATCCACAGACCGTGTCTGTTTGTAATTGGTCTACCAGGGCCTGAGGCAGCGTGTGTGTGTGTGTGTGTGTGTGTGTGTATGTGTGTGTGTGTGTGTAAGGAATCTTAAACAAGCTGCTGTCAATTTTAATCAGTGAGGCACACACACACACACACACACACACGAATGCAGGTGTTTTGAAACCCCTCTCCCCCGCCCTGGTGGATTGCGCTTTGTATCTGAGCTTAATAAAGCCAATTAGTTCAAGCGCTGCATTGGCAGATAAGCCAGGCTTGAAAGTGAAGTGAAGAGGGGACGAGGCCTGGCACACACTCTCTTCCAAATGCACACACACACACACACACACACACACACACACACACACACACACACACACACTTACATACTTCCCAACAATCAAGCTGGAAACAGCTGCAAAGATGTAAATATAGAGTTAGAGTGACTACAGTGTGGAGGTGAGGTGGTGGGAAGCCCTGAGGCAGCCCCTCCCTCCGTGCTCCCACCGCTCCAATGTTCTCCCACACACAGCAAGGGTTTCCCAGAAATCTCTTCTCCAGATTGCAGCACTTCCTTGGCCTGCCCGATCAGAATGATTCCATACAGAAAGTCTGGTCAGGCCAGGCCTCCAGATGCTACTCAGGTGTTGACCTTTCCTAAAAGTTGCTCCCACAGTACTGAGCTGTGGAGCAGTGGAACTGGGTTCTGGAATGATGGAGCTCCATACAGAAGTTTTGAGATGAATTGGAGGTTGGGGATGAGGTGGGGTGATCATCCAACATCAAGGCCTCTGAATGCAGTCAAATTCTCACAGTAATGTTCCAGAAACTAGTAGAAACGCAGCAAATAAACTCTTTTTAATGCCCTTGAACAAATGGTGAATGAGTGTGTGTGTGTGTGTGTGTGTGTGTGTGTGTGTGTGTGTGTGTGTGTGTGTGTGTGTGTATTATAGTTATGAGATCATGCTGACACTGCTTCTGCCCTTTAACAAAAGCTTGACCCCTGACCCCTGGTTCCACTCGGGCTCTGACTCAGCCATTAAGACAATGGAGAGGTTAAAACAAAAGCCTCCAGAGATGCATTGTAACCGTGTGTGTGTGTGTGTGTGTGTATGTGTGTGTGTGTGTGTGTGTGTGTGTGTGTCTGAGTGGCTGTCAGCTGAAGCAGAAGTGGTCTGAGAAGCTCCTCTCCTGCAGCAGCTCAGGACTAATGAAAGGAGCTCTAGAGAATCATGAACTGTGAAGAACTACCCAAGAATTTACACTGTGTGTGTGTGTGTGTGTGTGTGTGTGTGTGTGTGTGTGTGTGTGTGTGTGTGTGTGTGTGTGTGTGTGTGTCCTCGTCTACAAGGCCAGATGTGACCATCTGTGTCCCTGTATAAAGTGTATCTATAATTACATCAACATAAAAATACTCTCTCTCTCTCTCTCCCTCCCTTGCTCTCTCTCTCTCTCTGTCTCTCTCTCTCTCTCACTCTCTTTCTGTCTCTCTCTCTCTCTCTCTCTCTCTCTCTCTCTCTCTCTCTCTCAGGATCTTTATTGGTGACTGTAATAAGAACATTGCCAAAGCATTACAACAATAACAACAACAAAAGATACAATATAGGCAATAAGTAACAACAGAACTGAATAAAATTAATTAAAATAAAGATTTACACATATACTCTTTTACATCCTCCTACATACACACACCCCTATACTATACATACTCCTATATACACACACCTCTATACTATACATACTCCTACATACACACACCCCTATACTATACATACTCCTACATACACACACCCCTATACTATACATACTCCTATACTATACGACATTTGTATTCTGTAGGTTTAGTGCCAGTTCTGGCAGTACTGCTGTATCAGTTCCAGGTGCTGTTGTTGACCCCATGTGCTCAGGGACAGCAGCACCAGATCATCTACATAGAGCAGGAACTTTACTCCCCCATTCCTGCAGGGTCAGTCCGGGGGGCTGTGGTCTGTTCTGGCTGCACTGCACTCATTAATGTAGATTTTAAACAGTTCGGGACTCAGACTGCAGCCCTGATTCCCGTCTCTTTTTGGGAGAAGGACTCTGTAAGTTTGTCACCAGTTCGTTCAGTACATTTGTTTTCTGAATACTGATTTGATGATATCGTACACAGTACCCTCGACTCTGCTCTGGAGTGCGTGTGATACAGATATTTCTGTTTTTGGTTTGATGTCCGTGTTTGTTAATCAGGGTGTGAAGAGTGTGGATGTGGTCAGTAGTTCTGTGATTTGTATGGAAGCCAGGTTGACTCAGGACATTGTGTTCATTAATAGAGAATTGTGTTGTTTAAGATGTTGGAAGCTTTCCCACACTAGTGCTCACACACATGCCTCTGAAATTGTTAGCGTCCAGTTTGTGTCCACTCTTATGGATTAGGGTGATGAGTCCTTCTCTCTCTCTCTCTCTCTCTGTCTCTGTATCTCTCTCTCTCTCATAATCTAGGCCGATTCAGGTGCAGACTGGAAAGGGCCGATTTGTGTTTTAAGTCCAGACCCTCTCTCTCTCTCTCTCTCTCTCTCTCTTTCTTTCTTTCTCCACTTCCCTCCTTTTTCCATCAGAGTTCGGTGTAGAAAATGTGATGAAACGCAGAGAAAAGGTCTCCCCCATTGCATGCTGGGAGTTTTGCATCACCTGCTTCTGGGCAAATGCTGTTAGAGCCCAGCTGCTCCGTCACCCCCCTCAGCCCCCCAAAAGAAGCCTTCATCTCTCCCCCATCACTTTCTCTCCTCTCCCTCTCTCCCTGTTCCACCCAGTTCTCCATCCACCTCTCTTCCGTCCTGCTCTGGCACAGATAGGGACTCCATCCCTGAGCCACAGGACGGGATAGGGAGATGAAAGAGAGAGAGAGGTGAAGGAGGGGATGAGGATGAGGGGGCTGTGCGGAGCGAGGGATGATGGTAATAGCATTTTCATGGCTGTCTGACGAAGGCAGCTATGCAGATCTTCAGTAATTAACAGCAAAGGGAGGGGAGGGTGGTGGAGGGGGGTCTATCCAAGCAGATCAGCACAATAACACACAGCACCTCTACGAAGGGGTGAATGTGGAAGATTAGAAAGAAAACCCTGCTTTCCTTACTTTGTCTACCTTCTTCTTTAGCTCTACTAGAGCCTTATTAATGCAGCAGTTTGGGGGAAACTGGAAACTCACAATAGTAAGTCCTCCTCATTACACGTGTTCCATCAGCCAAGCAGCTCAGACTGCCTGGAAATTCATACTTATGAGCCTTTCAGTTTTGTATCGTCAGGAAATCCGAACTTTTACTTTCTTTTCTTTTAAAGAAATAAAAAGAAAATTCAGCAAACAGGACGCGCCTTAGGTAGGGATGTACCAATCTGATATTAGGATCAGATATCAGTCCTGATATTAACTAAATTAGCTGGATCAGGTAGGTGACAGACACGCATGGCTGACAGTCTAGCTACAAAAGTGTTCAAAATCAACAGATTACAGGTTTATTCTGTATACTGGACTCAATTCCCCTGTGAGGCTGTTTAAATGAAATTCATGTAGAAATGAACCTGCATTTAGGTGTTGGGTGGGTATTTGTGTGTGTTGGGTAGTTTGTTATGTGTTTGCGTGTTGGGATGGTATTTTTGTGGGTGTTTCAGAAAGAGGACATGGCAAAAGGGGGTCAAGTATTTTAAATAATACATACCGTTTCCTATCATTTTATTGATTTGTTATTATTAGTTAATGATTAATTCCTGATGCACAAGACAAAAGCCATTGGTATACGTCCCAGGTCCTGGGTAAACAATGGCCCCGGATCTCTAACTTCCTTCAAATGTGCATGTCCCCATGAATGAATGAAAAAGTGTGGGGGACGTCCCCTTTTGAACAGACGAAATGGGCCAAGTCCCAGGCATCTACGTCATCTACACACTACACCTCGGAACGTCTCCTGACAAATGAAGAGCAGACGCTTAAATGGTGGTCTCTTCATCAGTGTCATCAACAGCGTGTGAACGTCCAAGCGCAAGAGGACAGTTTCTAGCGATGAGGTTTCAGAAGGTTCTAGGCCTTCTATCGTTTTCCCATTTTCTCTTCGTCTCATCTGAAGACAAAGGCTCTGAGCGCAGCATGCGAGCACGCCATCACGTATATGTGTGTTAAGTGAAGAGATGAAAGCGATGGAAGCAGATTGGTTTAATCAATCTGACGCTTGGCACTCGCTACGTGAAAGCTCCACTTTCGTTTTCATCAAATCCAGCAAAAGACGGACAAAAGAGAAGACAAAAGAAAAACGAGCAATGAGAAAAAGAGTGTCCTAGACCTCACCTCCAGCGTGTGGCGGGGGTCAGGGTGGTGGGGGCTGTTGCCGTAGAGACTGAGAGAAAAGGTAGAGTGACAAGGGCCTGACAGCTGAGAGAAATAGAGGGAGAGAGTGAGCGAGCGAGCGAGGGAGAGACATAGAGGGACACAGTGCTGTCAGGTTGTGAGTGAGCCGTGAATGAGACTTCATCTGACAGGCAGGTGGTAGACACACTCCCCTCTGCAGAGTGGTAATCACCTGTGATCTGAGCTTTCACACCACTCGGGGTGTGTGTGTGTGTGTGTGTGTGTGTGTGTGTGTGTGTGTGTAAGTGAGATAAAGAGAGACAGAGTGGACTCAGTTTTATATTTACTTTTATCCTCAGTACAGCTTACTGACCTGCATGTCATTCAGTCACAATCAGTCTAAACTCTCCCTGCTCTGGTCAGTTTCTTAAGCACTAGTGTGTGTGTGTGTGTGTGTGTGTGTGTGTGTGTGTGAACAGTACAATATGAAGAATAAAGACTGCATTGGTGCTTAGATGTTGGTATGTTGGGCAGGTACGTATCTGTTTGGTAGGTAAGTGTGTGTGTGTGTTGGGTGGGGGTTGGGTAGGTGTAGGTGTTGGAGCGGTGAGCGCTTGGGTTCAGGGACCTTCCAGTCACAAGCCTGGCTGCTCCGAGCAGCGAGAAGGGGGTGTGAAGTGGGTATCTGTGTGTTGGGTAGGGGCACACACACGCACACGCACGCACACACACACACACACACACACACAATAACACACACACAGAAACTGGTAAAACAACCAGTGATCTAGAGACAGGAAGCCAATGGCACAGAGATCAAACAGCAGCACGGGGATATGATATGATGTACCGCTGTCAGGCTGGCGTTAAATCGGTGTAGATAATTGTGAAACGACTGTATCGGCTTTGGTGTGAATTATAACCACCGGCTGTTGTGTCTTTTGTACAAACGGGCACAAATCTAATTTAGCGATATCGCACCACTCGCCTTTAATTTGAAACGAATTAATAGCGTAAATAATAAACACAGCAAATCTGTGCCGTAACCAGATCGGCTGAGATGATTACGGTTCAACCTCCGGATCGGATCCTTAACCTTGAGTCCTATCACACCCACACCCACACACACACACACAAACAACACACACACACGCACCCCAACCAGGGCCCTGAGGGGGCTCGCTCACATTAAACCCGACTTCCTTAATCCTTTATTGTCCCTTTCTCTGCCCGTTTCCCATTCAGGATTTTAATATTAGATTATGACCTTGTCTTTCATAACCAGGTTAAGCGGCTGCGGTTCGCTCCTCTTCCGTCCTTTGAGAGTCCTGGTTTAAACGGAAGAGCGACTATGTCACCGCGCCCTGCTCCATGGAGGGTATAAAGAGGCTGTTTCTCAGCCAGTACATTACTGTAATCACTGCCATTACACCACCAGGCTCCATCTGCACCGTCTTTCAGTGGAAGTCAGTGTGGAGCATTCCTATTGGTCAGTTTATCGTGAAAGGCCACGTTCACGGACTCAAACCCTTAAAACCCCCGGCTTCGTTTAATGAGATGTCGGTAACTTCGCCAAAATGATGAATATGAACAGAATTTAGATGTTTGTATGAATTTGATAAGCTTCGCTTTGGTGTTCACCCAGATCAGATACGACAGACTCGTAAGCATGCGTCACATGATGTGTACATGAGTCGTTTCAGAAACAGACACAGAAAACACACCGGCGACTCCAAACTGACGTTTCTCCCATAGCTGGATCTTTTAATGCACCTGTTCATAAAGTGATGTTCATACCCAGCAAAGCTGATCAATTGCTCCATCTCATCGTCAGTGATAGCACTTTAACGCTAAACTGTGACACCGTATGTTATAATCTCGTCCCTCCGTGTGTTTGCACCGAGAGCAGGTCTCGACTCAGGCTGGATTAATCTGGTTGTAATAGCAGGTCCAGGATCATCCAGTCGTTCTGATCTGAATTCCAGAACGTGATACGATCTATAACTGCAAACAGAGCCATTGAGGAATCAACAGTGATTAAACAGAGCAAATATTGCATAGAGAGTGGAGACACACACACACACACACACACACACACACACACACACACACACACACACACACATGGGGAATCCATGCTGGGATCATAGTTTAGACACCGTGACAGGTATATTTATCAGACAGAGAGAGAGAGAGAGAGAGAGAGAGAGAGAGAGAGAGAGAGCGAGAGAAGAGAGTGAGACAGAGGCAGAGAGAGAGAGACAGAGAGATGCCCTCTCCACTCTCTCTTTTACATACTAATGCATATCATCAGCTGCTCCAAATGTGAAAGAGCCATTAGGAGCAATAGCTACGACTGAAAGTCTTTTTCATCTGTGTGGTTATACTGAACCACCTGAACACCTGCGACTGAGGAGAAGAGAGAGAGGAGTGGAGATGAGAAGAGAGAGGAGAGGAGAGAAGAGGAGAATAGATAGGAGAAGAGAAGAGAAGAGAAGAGAAGAGAAGAGTAGAGAAGAGAAGAAGAGAAGAGGAGAGCAGAGAAGAGGAGAGTAGAGAAGAGAAGAGAAGAGAAGAGAGAGGAGAGAAGAAAGAGGAGAGAAGAGAAGAGAAGAGGAGAGGAGAGGAGAGGAGAGGAGAGGAGAAGAGAAGAGAAGAGGAGAGGAGAGAAGAAAAGAGGAGAGAAGAGAAGAGAAGAGGAGAGGAGAGGAGAGGAGAGAAGAGAAGAGAAGAGAGAGGAGAGGCTGAAAGAGGGAGAGAAGAGAAGAGGAGAGAAGAGGAGAGAGAGGAGAGAAGAAAGAGGAGAGAAGAGAAGAGAAGAGAAGAGGAGAAGAGAGGAGAGAAGAGGAGAGGAGAGAAGAGAAGAGAAGAGAAGAGGAGAGAAGAAAGAGAAGAGAAGAGAAGAAAAGAGAAGAGAAGAGGAGAGAATAGAAGAGAAGAGAAGATAAATGAAGAGAAGAGAAGAGAAATGAAGAGAAGAGAAGAGAAATGAAGGAGGGAAGAGAAGAGGAGAGAAGATAAATGAAGAGAAGAGAAGAGAAGAGAAGAGAAGAGAAGAGAAATGAAGGAGGGAAGAGAAGAGGAGAGAAGATAAATGAAGAGAAGAGAAGAGAAGAAGAGGACAGAAGAGAAATGAAGAGAAGATGAAGAGAAGATAAATGAAGAGAAGAGAATAGAAGAGAGAAAGAAGGAAGATGAAAGAGAAGAGGAGTACGAGTAGGAATGAAGTGAAGAGAATGAAGAAAAGAGGATAGGAGAGAAAGGGGAGAGGAAGAGGAGAAAAGTAGGGGAGAAAAGAGGAGAGCAAATAGAAAGAAAGGGAGAAGAAGGGGAGAGCAATAAAGAGAAAAGAGGTGAGGACAGGACAAAAGAGCAGAGAGGAGAGCAGGACAACGTCAGACAGTACTGGAGACGAGAAAAGAGGAATGGAGAAAAAAAAAAGAGAGGAAGTGAAGTTCTTGGTGGGGGGCGTAAACAGTTTCATTTTCCTTTTGAAACAGCACTGGACCGTCCACAGCCGTGAGACAACCCGCCGAGTTGTCCACCACAGCATTGTGTCAGAGAGAGAGCGAGATGTCTGCTCTTTGTCTGCTTTTCCCTTTCAGTTTCATCCCCCTCTTCTCCTTATCGCTCTGAAAACGCCTGTGACTCCTGGCTGGAGAACCGGCGACTGAGAGAGAAACAGACCGGTCAGTTACTCGTCACTGACCTGCAGCGCAGAGGTCAAGAGTGAAGAGCTAAATATCAGGCTTCTGTCCTACAGCTCTGCTGTTTCCTGAACCAGGATATAGAGCTTCAACCATTAGTGTGGTTTTACTGGAACCAGTACAGTCATGTGAAAACGTCAGGACACCCCATGAACACCTTTGACTTTATTAACATATCGAAACATCTGGACAGCAGATCTGCACTGTAACTCACAGAAGAACCGTCTTTTAGACATCGTTTTAAAACATCATTAATAGAAGTGTAAAGTTGGGACACGCCCACATTTATCACGACTTAAAAGCCTTTTAATGACCTAAATTAGAATCAGGTGCAGCAGATCATCTACAAATGATTAGACCTTCATTAGAGGGCTTTGTTTGGTGTGCACTTGATTGATGAAGTGAGTGGGACCACCATGGCCAGATCCAAAGAGCTCTCTGAGGAAGATGCAGATGAATCTGGAAAGAGATTTTTAAAAGATCTCACTCCTGCTGTCTGCAAAATAATTTACAAGGGAAACAACTGCCAACATGGGCAGATCAAACTGTCCTGGCAAGTTCAGTCCAAGAGCAGATCACAAGATGAGTGAAGAAGATCCAAGAATCCTAAAATGTTCATCACAGACCTACAGGTAGCTCTCACCACAGCTGAGGTCAAAGTGCAGCTTCTACCATCAGAAAGAGACCAAACCAGTCTGACCTTCATGAAGGACTTTAAGGAGGAAACCCTTACTGTCAAACAAACATCAGAGGAAGACTAAAGGTCTCCACAGAACATCTAGACAAAGAGTAGGAGTTCTGGAACAATGTGCTTTGGACAGACGAATCCAAAGAATTATTTGGACACAGGTGGAGGTGTGGTGGTTTGGAGCTGCTCTGCTGCAGCAGGGTGTGGAGATCTCTCCATCATAGAAACCACTATGAGATCTTTATTGTATCAGAGGGGGTTTGAGGAGAACGGAAGAGCGTCTGTACAAAGACTGACGCTGAAACATCACAGAGCTGAAAGAATTCCGCATGGAGGAGTGGGAACGTCGTTCTTCCAGTCGATGTCAGAGACGGTAGACGGTTCTAGAAACATCTAACTGACGTTATTTCAGACAAAGGAGGAGATAAAGCTATGAGGACAGAGGGGTCTGAACTTTATCCTCACAAGAAAATTGGGGTGTCCTAACTTTTTCACATGGATGTATGGATGGTTAAGTGGGTGGGTGGATGAACGTGTAGGTGAACAGATGGGACAGTGGGTAGATGGATGGGAGGATAGAATGGTGGGTAGAACGGGGTAGACGAGTGAATGGTGGGTGAGTGGGTAGAAGGGGGAGATTGGGTGGATGGGTAGACAGATGGAAAGGTGGGTGGATGTGTGCGTTGATGGGTGGGAAGATGGACGGGTGGCTTGATGGGTGGACGGATGTGTGGGTGGGTAGATGAACGGTGGGTAGGTTAGAGGGTGCGTGGGTAGACGACGGGGGTGTTGATGGGTGGGGAGCTGAATGGGTGGAGGGGTAGATGGATGAACGGACAGTCAAAGGAATAAGGACGGACAGAGAAAAAGACAGATGGACACAGTTCGGGCTCTATAGTATGTTTGGACTGAATATATAACGGAGGATCCTATAGAGGACTGGACGGAAAATCCCCGCCGCAGTCCAGACTCCCTCCCTGCGCGAGAGCCGGGGGGTTAATGAAATACAATTAAGCCCACGGTCGCGCGCCGAGCTGCGAGGAGACTAATTGGCGAACTGCACTGAATTATGGGAAGAGAAATAGAAGAAATATGGTGTAAAAAGTAGAGAATAAAAGAGGTGATTAATGTGAAGGCGGGAGGTCGACGCCGCACTAAATCTCGTCGCCCCCCTGCCCCTCCGTCCTTGGCCGACACTGCAGCCTCGCATCTGATTGGCTCAGAGTTATGGCCTCTCATTCGATTGGCTCACTGTAGCAGTCATAACGGTGAGGTCAGGGATTATAGGCCACAGCCAACAGACTAATTAACAGTGAGGCTACGAATACTGAAGAGTGTGTTCACACCTGTCACTGTTAATCTCACACACACACACACACACACACACACACACACACACACACACACACACACGCACTTAAAAAGGTCTGCGGGTCAACAAGAGAGGGACTGAGAATATGAGCAAACGCTATACTGAACACAGACGAGGAAACAAGGAGACGTCATGGTGTCACGGTGTAGTTTCGTACGACGCCAGATCACCTTCGGTCTTCATCACAGACACTTTAACAGGACAGTGTTACGTTAATGAGGTTCTGCAACCAGTGGTTCTACCTTTCCTGAACACACACTCCGGTGCTCTGTTCCAACAGGACGACGCTCGTCCACACACTGCTGCCGTCTCAAGATCTCGTCTTGAAGACACAGATACTACGCCGTGGTCGGTCTCATCTCCAGACATGTCCCTGATTGAAAATGTGTGGATGCTATTGGACGTTCTATCAACACTCCACCCCTACCGCACCATCTGCAGAACTGAGTGAGAACATTCAAGCTGCATGAGATGGATCATCACAGGACACCATTAGGAACCTCTACACCTCCATGCAGAGACGTCTGGCGTGTTGCGTTAAACCCGACGCCGTACTGAGAGACACCACTTCTGTATGAGTAGATCAAACACTGTCTTGACGATGTATAAGAGGAATCACAGCTGGTCTGTAAATGTGTGTGTGTGTGTGTGTGTGTGTGTCACAACTATGTGCAAAGGGATGAAAGAAGTGAGAGAAGTATAATTCCACCCGGGGGGTCATTATCTCATTCCCCCAGGAAATAGAACATCTCTCCAATATCACACCACCTCTTCACACTTCTCTTACAGGTTCCACACAATCAGCAGCCTCTCAGGGCCAGCGCTTAGGCTTCTTCTGCTCTGGAGGGTTGACCTTTACGAGATGTCTAGGAGGTGCACACGTCTGCAGACCAAACTGAGTGGAATTCTGCTTGTTTTGAACTTTGATGGCAAAAATATAAAGGAGGGCTTTTCTTTACACCAAACAAGAGAGTCTACAGGCAGTTTAACACCTCCTGTGTCTTCTGGAGCTTGAAGACGAGTGGAGCTGTACGCCTACGCCGTGAACAGGGGGGGGGGGGGGGCTCTTCGGTCAAAGTGAGAGATGTGAATTTAAAACCGGCTCGATAAAGGATGTGCCCTGCGGCTGGAGCTGCGGCCCGCCGTACAGGCTCAGTGGACCTTCTGAAAGCCATATTAAACATGCATGGTAGACCTCGCAGGCTGGCTGAGCGAGTGAGATCGGACCCCTGCAGATGAGGAGGAACGAGAAAACGACTTATCAATAAAGAGGAATAATTACGGTCCGTAATTTGAAACTCTGGATTCAGGCTTCGTTCAAATTTCTATTTCTATGGTATTCTGGGTCATTTCTATTTCTATGGTATTTCAGGTCATTTCTATTTCTATGGTATTCTGGGTCATTTCTATTTCTATGGTATTCCAGGTCATTTCTATTTCTATGGTATTCCAGGTCTTTTCTATCCAGTTGTGATGATGTTGCAAAGTGGCTGCAAGGTTAATGCTATGGTATTTCATGTGGTTGTTATGGTTACAGGGATGCTGGGATATTCCACGTCTTTTTGATGGTGTTGCTAAGTGTTTACGTAGTGATTGTATTGGTATCACAGGAGGTTGCGATGGTGTTGCTAAGTGGTTGCTATGGTATTGCTTAGTGATTTCTAGTGTATCCCATTTGCATGCTATGGTAATTCAGGTGTGGTTGTTATGGTGTTGCTGCAAGGCAATCCAGGTCATTTCTATGATGTTGCAAGTTGGTTGCTATGGTATTGCAGGTGGTTGCTATGGTGCTGCTTAGTGGTTGCTAGGGTGTTGCATAGTTGTTGGTGAGCAGTTCTTATGGTGTCTCAGGTGGTTGCTATAGTACAGCGTGTGGTGTTTAGGTGATATTAGTGCATCATGTCATAAAAAGGGAAACAGGCAGAGCTCTGTTTGAGTTTCGGGAGGAGAGCAGAGGATGACACAGCATTTACTGAATTGATTACAGCCTTGACCAACACAGTCATTAGCCCTTCATTAACATCATCTGCGGTCAGGCAGTGCTCAGCGCCGTCTTACCAGGGAGCTGGTGTAGGTGGGGTCAGACGTGTCCTCCTGCAGGTAGCGGGATAAGCCGAAGTCGGACACCTTGCACACCAGGTTGCTGTTGACTAGGATGTTGCGGGCGGCCAGGTCCCGGTGGACGTAGTTCATCTCAGACAGGTATTTCATCCCCGCGGCGATGCCCCGCATCATCCCCACAAGCTGGATCACCGTGAACTGACCGTCGTTTTGCTGCCAGATCGATGCACAAAATAACACAGGGGTCACACAGGGCGGAGCTTAAAGCAGCATGCAAGCATTTTCAGCCACCATGTTCAACTCTATTTAAAGAATCCAAAACAAGAAACATGGAAATATATCCGACTTTCAAAAATGATGGACACTATATGTCCAAATATTTGTGGACAAGCCTTATGAATGCATTCTGTTGTCCCAACTGCTAACAGAGATGTGTAAATGCACACACGCCTTGTCTAAACCCTGTGGAGAAGTACTGCCAATAGATTAGGACTCTCTGGAGCAGATGAACAAACATGACTCTATTGTCTCCATGTCAAATAGAAGGTGTGGACTAGATGGTATAAAGACCCCCAGCATTGAGCTGTGGAGCAGAGAATGTAGTAGTATATCTTCCCTGGACAGTAGAGACAGTTACTCCAACAAAAGCATGATCAGCTCGTTAATCCCTCTGATTTCAGAAGAAACAATAAAGGAGCAAGTGTCCCAATACTTTTGTCTATATAGTGTAGATACCAGGACCACCACAGAGCAGCTATCATGTGGGTGGTGGGTCATTCTCCGCACTGCAGTCACACTGACATGGTGGAGGTGTGTTAGTGTGTGTTGCTGATACGAGTGGATCAGACACAGCAGAGCTGCTGGAGTGTTTAAACACTGTGTCCACTCACTGTCCACTCCTACCGAGTGTCTCCACCTTGTAGATGTAAAGTCAGAGACAGAAGCTCATCTGTTTCTGCACAGTTTGTGTTGGTCGTCCTCTAGTCCTTCATCAGTGCTCACAGGACGCTGTCGGCTGGACATTTCTGGTTGGTGGACTGTTCTCGGTCCAGCAGTGACACTGAGGGGTTTAAACACTCCAGCAGCACTGCTGCGTCTGATCACACACCGATTCAATTGTGTAATGATGGAACTCCAAAGTGCTCCTGAGCTGAATCGTAACCTGCCCTTAAGACGCTTCCTGTGATTAAATCTGTGAAGACGCTGTGATTTGATGTTAAATAAAGAGACACTCGGACACAATGCGCTCGGAGCCAGACTGCACCCGCAGCCTGGCCGAGGAGCAATCAGAGCAGGTCCAGCCTGCTTCATGCATTGATTTGAATCTGTCGATTCCTTTCACATGTCTCATCTGAAGAGCTGCCACTCACAGCTACGCTGGAAACGTCTTTCAGGACAGAAAAAAAAAACTGAATAAAATAAACAGGTAAACGAAAACAGCAGGAGATCTCGACTTTGTACGTCAAAAGGCGAAGCTAAACTTCCCTCCACCTCGGCATCCGTGGCAGCGAAGCCCGTGGGAGTAAAAGGCTTTGAACCACGATGCACGTGCTAACAAACACGGGGGCAGCGCGAGATCGATGGCGGCGGCAGTCCGACGCGGCGGCTTGCAAAGCCGACTTCAAAGAGCGCTGCCAGATCAAAGTGGAGAGAAAACCAATCCGTGAGATTGGAGAAGAAATGGTCTGAACATTGATTAAGTGATGTAGCCCCCCCACCCCATTTCCACCCCACGCAAGGACCAGTGCCCAGCGTGACTGCACGATACAGTCGGAATACAGTATTACAACCGCACTGCCGGACGTGGTGACTGGGACTGGCTTTGCAATACATGAACCCACTGAGAAGTGAGTGCAGACCTGCTGTTTACATGCCTGTAAGATCTACACTCCCTCCACAGTGACCACAGAACCTTCAACAGGAGGGTTCCTGTATGAAACCAAACGAGGTTCTTCTAGATGCTCTTCTACAGCAGCACTCCAAACACTCCTGTAATGGCGTTTCTACTAGTTTGCATTGCAACACTGAACATCACTGCTAAAGTGTAGAATCTTAGTTTGTGCTGAAAACTGACTGAGAAGATTTATATCATGAAAGAAATAAAGGATTTAAGTGAAAAAAACAACAGTTACAGAACTACTACTGAACTACTAATACAGAACTACTACTGAACTACTAATACAGAACTACTAATACAGAACAACTACTGAACTACTAATACAAAACTACTACTGAACTACTAATACAGAACTACTACTGAACTACTAATACAAAACTACTACTGAACTACTAATACAAAACTACTACCACTATAGAAATAATACTACTAAACTATTATTAAACTAACAAAACCAAACAACTACCAAACAACTACTAAACAACTACTAATACAGAACTACTACTGAACTACTAATACAAAACTACTACTGAACTACTACTGAACTACTAATACAAAACTACTACTGAACTACTACTGAACTACTAATACAAAACTACTACTGAACTACTAATACAAAACTACTACTGAAAACTACTACTGAACTACTAATACAAAACTACTACTGAACTACTAATACAGAACTACTACTACAGAACTACTACTGAACTACTAATACAAAACTACTACTGAACTACTAATACAAAACTACTACTGAACTACTAATACTGAACTACTACTGAACTACTAATACAGAACTACGACCACTATAGAAATAATACTACTAAACAACTATTAAACTAACGCTACTAAACAACTACTAAACAACTACTAATACGGAACTACTACCACTATAGGACTAATACTACTAAACTACTACTAAACTAATATTACTACACAACTACAAAAACTACTAATACAGAACTACTACTACTATAGAACTAATACTACTAAACTACTAATAAACACTACTAAACAACTACTAAAACTACTAATACAGAACTACAACCACTATAGAACTAAAACTACTAAACTATTATTAAACTAACACTACCAAACAACTACTAAAAGTACTAACACAGAACTCCTACTACTATAGAACTAATACTACTAAACTACTAATAAACACTACTAAACAACTACTAAAACTACTAATACAAAACAACTATTAAACTAACGCTACACTTTAAAACTACTTTTTAACAACTAAAATTAATAATGAACTACTTCTATTAAACCACCAGAAAAGCTACTACTGAACTAACAATCGAGTCAAAACTACTAACAATCTTTCCAAGTTCTCCCAGGTTCCAACATCTCACGAGTCCTGTTCTATTGGCAGTACTTCTCTACAGGGACTAGACATGCTGTGTGCACATTATTGTAGATGACTGCATTCTTTAGAAGGGGTGTCTATAGATGGTAGTAACAGATGGAATCAGGACACACAGCTTTCCCAAGGCTGCTTTCAGCTTTGTGAAACGCAGTAATCATAATGTTTTTATGAACATGGTTCTGCATTACGTTCTCCCAGAACTGTCTGGTGTGTTTGCACTCCCAGATGTTTGGTGGACATTATCAGGGTGGCATGTAATCTCTGAACTGGACACACTACAGCCATAAAAAAACAAAAATTTCAGAATTGCACGTAACATATATGAAACATTTGGATGCAAACCTGACTTATAACATTTTTGTGTGGCAAAAACATGTAATGGTGCTACGTGGAACCTTTAAAGAACCTTCTTTTCAATATAGAGATGTTCATATTCCAACTGAAGCCAATGTCTTCACTTTCCCTAATAGTTAAATCAGCTGGAGTTACAGTGTTTTAATGGACATGTGTCTGTAATATCATCCTCTTACCCTGAGGAAAGAGTCCAGAGCGCCGTTCTCCATGAACTCTGTGACGATCATCACCGGGCGGCTTTTGGTAACCACGCCCTCCAGGCGGATGATGTTGGGATGGTCGAACTGGCCCATAATCGAAGCCTCAGACAGGAAATCCCTCCTCTGTTTCTCGGAATAACCTGCCTTGAGGGTTTTAATGGCCACATAGATCTCCCTTTTACCTGGTAGCTTCAGCCGGCCTTTATACACCTCCCCAAACTCACCTGAGGAGAGAACAATGTGACAACACACGTCGTATTAAGTGACGCATTACTGCACACGCAAACCAACAGCCAACAGAGCTCGATCAAAATAAGGTTCCCCATTGGTCTGTTTTCCAATGATTACACAGATGACCCCTGTGAAGACTGCTGTGAGGATTTGTTTGCATTCACCATCATCCCACCTCATCCACACTGATCTACAGCTCAATGCTGGGGGGCTTTATACCCCTCCAGTCCACGCCTGGCATTAGACATGGTGGCAATAGGGTCAAGTTTGCGTATCAGCAACAGAGAGTCCTATTCTATTGGCAGTACTTCTCTACAGGGACAAGACAAGCTGTGTGTGTGTGTGTGCATTTGCACACTGGTGTCAGCAATGGGTGCAACTTAATGTAGCTGAGCTGACTATGTTCATTAGAAGGGTTGTCCACAAAGTTCTGGCTGCTGAGTTCACCAGTTTCCTGTAACTGAACATCAGATTGGTCAAAAGCTGATCTGTACCAAGAGCCCTTTGAGCGTAAAGTACATCTCGGTTTGACCCACCGTCCCTCCAGATGCTGGAAGACGAGCATCCAGACTCTTCTGTCCTGGATCCAAAGTGGGGAAACGACCTTTCACTGGGGGTCTGAACAGCTGAGTCACTCGCTGTCTTCAAACGCAGACTGAAGAACATCTCTTTCAGAGCCTTTAACTCATTAAAGGAGCATCTTGGTCCAAAGGTCCATCCTGACATTTGTGTTGCAGCATCTAAGCTTGAGGAACCTCTGGATTTGAGCCTCTTTAAAGTAACTAAGCATTTCACTATTTTCTGAGTGAAAAGCAAAGCACGTCTGGATAAGAGCGTTATGTAGATGTAAATGTAAAATGTGAATTACAGAGGAGCACTGGGACGTCTGCGTCCAAACAGGAGATCCAGCTGACCCTGCTATAACACTGCACCTTCACACATACTGTACAGCACATTCCAGCGCTGCTGCTCCCTTCTGAGACTGAGAAAAAAGCAAACCCATCCTCAATCCTTTTAGTGCGTGACCTACACCCTTCCGTTCCGCCTGGATAAAAAAACTATTAAAACAGCCACTTAACCCTCTTAAAGCAGCCGGGACCTTCATCAATTACGGCATGTTTATGATCGTAAAAAGTAACAAACAAGAAAGAAAAGAGCAAAGTGGAGAGCTTCACAGTGCTTTTGCACTTTAAATCCATCTGCAGACCGAGCAGCTGTAGTGTGTGTGTGCTCGTCTTGCCTCCGCAGAGGCTCATCACCATCGAACTCACGCCAAACCACCCACAACAAACCGTTACAGCCTGCATTTACCAACGCTGGGATGATCAGATCCCGAAACTGGAAAGCACATTTTACTGGTGTGGAGTGGTCCTCAGAGTGTGGGCAGAAGAAGCTTGTGAAGCTTGGCTGTTCGGTGGACTGCAGCAGAGCAAATACATCCCAATAATCACAATAATCAGACTCGCTCCAGTGATCGGACCACCTTTCAGGTACCAGGAGCTTTAACTAAACTGGGAAAACCTGCTTTTCGATACAGTGCAGAGCTGGAATTCACTAAAGCTCAGCTCACTGGTGTCACTCAATCCTCAATCGATTTCATAAGTTCATTGAGTTCATTGAGGGAGGCCTTCGTTTACAATCCAGCCAAGCCGATACAGAACATCAGGGCCGTCACAGAAAACAAGAAACAGGTCGGCCTCCCTCAATGAACTCCGAGTCTGAGAAAAGGTCGTGTGGGAAATATCATATTTATAAGATCAGGGCACATGAACAAAGGAACATAACGCTGTGGATGCTGCTCATCAAGTCTGGGCTGATCACGTCCACAGCATGATGCTGCCACCACCATGCTTCACTGTAGGAATGGTATTGGCTTGGTGATGAGCAGAGCCTGGTTTCCTCCAACAGTGGAGGACCATTAATAAGCTGATTCACATCCCATTCGGAGTTGCCGGAGGTGTGTTGAAGAAGGGAATCCACTCCAACGTGCAGAGCAGGGGGGCTCTTGGACCAGGGTTGTGAAAGTGGGACATATTTTGGTACGATCTGCCATAACACCAGGTCTTTAGATAACTGGAGCTAAGAGTGTTTGATGATCTGAATATTTAACTGGAATGCAGTCAACTATCATTCCCATCTCCAACATTCATTTTTCCGATATAAATGGAATTCTCCATTTATCCTTTGATGTTTCTAGTAGTGTATCAGCATTAATGAGGAAAACTGTCTTCTCTGGAATTATGGTGCACTATCCAATACGTTTGGGATGAGTTGCCGTGGTGAATGCAATCAAATCCTCACAGCAATATTCCAGAATCTAGTAGAAAGTCTTTCCTGGACAGCAGAGACAGTTACACCAACAGAAGCAGGATCAGCTCTCTGTGAGATGATTCAGATGTTCACATGTGAAATAGAAAGGTGCTCTCACAAATGTACCATGCTCTCGCTCAGGCGGACAGTCGCGCTGTTCCCAAACAATGAGAATGTAGATGAGCAGCAGCTAGAATTTCACTGGTCCAAACCATAACCTTCTGATATCCTGAAGACTGCACTGAAAATCTGAGCGCGAGAGCACGGAATGGTCTGCAATGGTCTGCGAGAGCATAAATGTGCTCTTGCAAATTTACCATGCACTCACTCACGTTCCTCTTGCACGCGCTCCCAGACACAACCTGTACAATGCCAACAAACGAAATCTGCAAGTGCGGCGTGAATTGTGCTCTCACAATTAAAAAAAAATAAACAATTGAGACAGTAGAATGCAACTTTAAAAGGGTGGGATTGGGGGGACACTATTAAATATGCCCCTTTTCCATTCAGTCTCCGAGCAAAGGTGTCAAACAGTGCAAGCAGCCCTGCTTTATTTTAAAGACATGTTTATCAGCGCTGGCCCCAGGCTGACCAGGCGGCAGGACGAAAGCACTTGAGTGGACACTGCAGACCCAGAGCGGAAGGCTGAGGGTTAGGAGGGGGACGAAGGCGTCTCTGACCTGCGGGTGATGAATCCATGTCATGCTTGTTTCTGTGACTCTTCAGTACGTGAGGGGACAGATGGCCTATATGGTACGTGTACATTGTAGATGCAGGAGATACGCAGGAGGTATGAGGAGAGTGATGCGAACCGAAGCAGCGTAATGTTCCAGTTCAGTCACGTGGGCACCATCGTACATATGTTCGAAGTCATGTGCCCTTGCATGTGACCCCAACCGCTCACATGCACACATCGCAAGCGTTATGAGATGGTGCACCTACTCCAAAACTTGGTGGACACCTTCTAGTGAATGCATTCATCTACTTTAAGTTGCTGTGTTCCTGACACAGGCGTGCAAATGCACACACAGCTACTCTGCCAATACTGCCAACAGAATGGGACTCTCCTGCAGCTGTTGGCACCATGCCTAATGCCAGGTATGAAGCCGCCCAGCTCCGAGCTGTTGAGCAGAGGAACTGTGTTCTTTGGACTGATCCAGTTTGATCCATTTTGGGCTTGGATGAGTTCGAGAGTTGGGAATGAGGTGGGCCGGTGACTGTCCCACAACCTGGCTTCACTAATGCTTGCTCATGTCTGTGAATGCAATCAAATCCTCACAGCAATGCTCCAACATCCAGTAGAAAGTCTTCCCGGGATAGTTACTCCAACCAAAGCAGGATACCTTATAAGTCTTTTAATACCTTTGATTTCAGCTAATGAGCAGGTGTCCCAATACTTTTGTCCATATAGTGCATATATGTATATACAGTCATGTACAGAGGAACGCTTCATCGTCTCCCATCGTCGAGGCTACAAACAACAGCCAGAACATTAGGTTACTTCAATCCTATTTGCCTATTATATTCATTAATTGCCCACTCAGGCTCTCTATGATTGGCTGATATCACTCTGACTGTTCCTTGCTCCACATCCCTGATCCGTGTGTACAGCCTTCACGACGTTCCTCAGTTTCAGCCAATCACAAATCAACTCGTCAAACAATACTCCTAAGAATCAGCAACGGCTCGACTGCCAATCAGGACATCCGTCAGACGGATTCCAGAGCTCTGGAATCAGAGACGGGGCTCAGAGACAGCCAATTCACCTACAACGTGACGCGGACGGTGACACGAGCGGGGATGGAACCCATAACCCCAGGCTCCTGGAGCTGTGGGACAGGTGGAGGTGTCACAGAAGAATCTGACTGACCAACAATGCAGGTCTCCAATTAGCTTCCTAATTAGCTTCCAATGTCTGTCAATATTTAGTTATGAAAAATGGAATATTCTCCTGGACAATAAGGCGAGACAGGAGACATATAGACACCTTTGAACTTTGGCGAGAGTTCCCTGGACAGCAAAGAAGACAAACCAAACTGCTCCTGGACCAAATCACGCATAACCTCTCACTGGAAGACCAGATGTTCAGGCTGAAGCTCTCTTACATTATGAGAAGAACCGTTCTCTGCAAAAGACCATCATGCTTGGAAGAGTTGAAGATAATAAATGAGGTTCAAAGAACCTCCACGTAATGTGGCCAACTCACCTGCCCCAATGACCTCCTCGATTTTGACGGTGGAGACGTCGATCTCCTTGGCGAACTCTCGCACAGCCTCGTTGGGGTCCTCATAGGTGAAGGGGTCAATGTAGATCTTCATGCCTGGAGAGCCTGGCAGGGTCGGGCAGCCCATGGAGGAGTGGCAGTTAGACAGATCAGGTCTCAAAGACAGCTCTAGAACAATTCAGAAGTCCACACATCACTGAGACATTCTAGAACCCTCCCAGACTATCCTTCATTCAGCCAATTTCTATTCACTTCAGGGGTCTGGACAGCAGAACTCCAGGAGAACATGGTTATAGACAGTGGAAGCCCCAGACAGCACCAGTCAACGTAGAACGTTCTGTGCTTTTTATTCCACAGGACAAATCAAAAGTCCACACATCACTGTCCTTCAATGAGCCAATTTCTAATCACTTTGGGGGTCTCCAACCCTGACCTTGGATCCCAGTAGAATGCAATTTTGTCTGCAGCAGTTCATTATCAGTGATATTTTCACCTCTCTGGATAAAACCGCGGGTCATCAGGATCACTGATCGATCGGACTCTGACTTCATGTCCAGACTGTACTAGTTGACTATTTCTTCACTGAGATCTTGCTCCACACCTTCTAACTGATCAGGTATGTACTATGAGCTGAGGCAGGTGTGTTTGATTAATGAAACCTGATGGGATGGGATCTCCAGTTCAGGGAATAATGATCTTCTAATGATCTTTATTCATTATTCCCGTTTTCTCAAACGTTGTTATAAGCAGCCTGCCAAAGCACCTTCACTAAGATCCTGGCAAATGAAGCCCCAGGATAAATATCAGTCCACCCCAGGTGACGTTGAGGACGGACGTGAAGACGCGCAGGACTGCTGAGAAGAAAGGATTAGTAGCAGAGAGTAAGACAGTGTCTGACAGGTGGTTGGGTGGGTAGGAGGTTGTCACATGGTTGGGTGATGGGATGGGTGGTTGGGTCAGTTTGCTTGGGTGCGTTGCTGGATGGTGCTTATGTGGCCAGATGTCTCTTGGGTGGGTGCTGTGTGGGTGGGTTGTGGGTTGATACTGTATATGTGGGGTATAAATGGGGGGGGTGTAGATAGGTGAGTGGGTGGTTGGGGTGGGTGGAGGCATGAAGGATGGAAAACCTGTAGCATTCAGTAGCATTCCCCGTTATCTTCCAGCCCTAACAGACAGATCTAAATGGACTGACGAACATTCTGCCTTTCTCTCTCTGTCTCTGTGTCTCTCTGTCTCTCTCTGTCTCTCTCTCTCTCTCCTTGTTCTTCACAGAGCTCATAGAAAAAGAGAATACATGACACCCCACTCCAGGAGAACATGGTTAAAAACAGTGGAAGCCCCAGACAGCACCAGTCAAGGTAGACCATTCTGTGCTTTAGTCAAACCCTCTCTCTCTCTCTCTC
>CM067502.1:1278359-1289508 GCA_034509495.1 Acestrorhynchus altus | reverse complement strand
GTGTGTGTGTGTGTGTGTGTGTGTGTGTGTGTGTGTGTGTGTGTGTGTGTGTGTATGTGTGTGATAATTAGTGGATGGAAGCAGTGAGATCCAGCTGATGGTTCTTTCCTCTGGCAGTTTGCCACCGCACGACATTCGTTAAGACAATTAGCACCAGGCACAGGGGGAGAAGGTCAACCTGTCCCCCCTCCCTCCATCTCTCTCTCTCTGTCTCTCTCTCTCTCTCTCTCTCTCTCTCTCTCTCAGTCTCTCTCTCTCTGTCTTAAATTTACCATATCGTTACTTTAGGTCCGTCCCACAAAAGCCAGCAGCTCCCGTCCCGCACTGGAACGCCTGTTTTGAGATGACCCACAGGTGGACCGTCTCATTCTGCACGTGTCTGGACTGTAATCTTATTTACAGCTGTAGGGAAAAGCCAGAAGTCACACAGAGCCGTGTGGGGAGAGTAGGGAGCCTGACACAGCACAGGTGTGTGTTTGGTCAGGAACCTCTGTAACAGATGTGAAGGATGGACGGAGCGTTATCGCGATGGACGGCTGCCACTCTGGAATCGCCAAGCTTTGAACAACATGTAATGCAGTAGCTTCACGTTTATCAGTCAAAGACTAAAATCTGACTCACACTTCCTCACTGTGTGTGTGTGTGTGTGTGTGTGTGTGTGTGTGTGTGTGTGTGTGTGTGTGTGTGTGCCCAGGCGACGCCCCTGGTGCAGGTTTTAATGTCGGTGCTGAGTTTTGCTCAAGCATGCCAGACTACAAAGCCAACTGCACGACTTAGTGACTCTAAAAAGCTTTTCCTTCTTTCGGAAACACATTAAGTCTGGAATTCTTTTAGACGCTGCCGTGTTTTCCGACATGACAAATGCAGATTTGAGCTCCTGTTCGGAATGAAGCTCGGAGCGGAGTCTGCTCAAAGGAAGTCGGCCTAGTGCTTTCTCTTTGTGCTCGCTGTTATGGCAAGAATTACAGCGGTGGTGACAGACAAAGAGTAACACACACACACACACACACACACACACACACACACACACACACACANCACACACACACACACACACACACACACACACACACACACACACACACACACACACACACTTTAAGCAGCAAGGCAAACAGATGGGGTGATTATGTCAAAATGTGGACAATAAGACCACCCTCACTTCCAAAGACGTCTATATTTATGTCTATGTACACAACAAGCAGATAGACTGAATCTCAATCTGCCCCTGTATAAACATTACATACCCCCACACACACACACACACACACACACACACACACACACACACACACATCCCTAAAGCCTGCTGTCATAAAGAGCCACCCAGTTATTCCATATTACTACACTTGTGAGGTCCAACACCGACTCGAATGGAACAAATGGAGTCAGTCAGTAACTCAACTCCAGTCCCTAAACTTAAGCACCTGGAAGCGAGGAGGAGAACTTGACTCCGGTCCCTAACCTTAAGCACCTGGAGGGGAGGAGGAGAACTTACTCTCCTCTTCAAAACGGCTTCTATAACGTACTGTAGCCCAGGTTCTAAAGGGCTGATCAACATGTTCTAACATACACTTTTCACTGGACCATTAAAGCACCAATAATCACCGAACACATACGTTTATCGGAGAAAAGACTACAAACGAGAGCCTGGCCTGGATACAGGTTCCGTACGGCACCCTGCAGCACACTGAGCCACAGATGCTGCAGCTGGGCCTGTAGATCCTGCACACTGATCCCAGCTGCTCTCACAAACGGCGACGAGGCAGGCCAAGGACGGGGTGAGCGACTGTTGTAGAGGCGTACCAAGAGGTACACTACTCAAATGTAGCCTCTGAGAGCCATTTATAGGGCAGTGATGGAAGAACAGTACGCCCTCTAGTGCCAAGATCCAGTATCTAATCGGAGCACACCTGATGAATGAGTGTATTTTGTCAGACAACAGCTCAAAGGAGCTCCAGTAGTGCCTCCACAGCTGGGCTGTTGGGGAATTAAGCCCCCGGCACTGGACTGTGGAGCACTGGACTTGAATTCTGTACAAATGTGACGGCAGCTCCATATTAAAACCTATGGTATTAGAATGTGATGCCATAAAAGCTGCTATAGATAGGTGTCCCAATACTTTTGTCCATACAGAGTATCTGCACATACTCAGCACGTGGTTCCGGGATTCTAGGATCGCGTTCCTTACCATCTGTAAGGGTCTGGAAGCACATCTTGTTGCTGTATTTGCCAAAGCCGGCGACAGTCCTGGCGCGAACCTGCACCACGTACACCGTCCCAGACCTGAGGCCGTCCACGCGGGCCGTGTTCGTCTGACTCCTCAGTATGGTGGAGTTAGCCTCCGTCAGGTCCTGAGAGTGAGACAGACAGAGCAAGAGGAGAGAGAGAGACAGAGAGAGGCAATGAGTTGTAGGGTACTGGGAGACTGGGAGATTCCCATTAACTGATCACTCCACTCCAGTTAATGATCACTTTAATTAATAATTAATAAATGACCAAACAGCAAAATAAAATAAAAAAAATATCGCTGTAAACTTTAAAAAACGAAACATCTCCAACGTCCTCACACCGAACCTCACAACCACAGAGAACCTGACTAACGGAGACCGGAGAGGAATTAGAGTCACACTGCTTTAAGCCTCAAGGCTTCATGACTCAGGATCAGAGTAACCGACAGACATGATACACACATCACTGCTGGTTATTGTTTGATCATCGTCAGCGAGTAATCCCGCTCGGTATCATTCATCCTGAAAAACTGCTCCAGGGTTCCAGGGCGGGACGCTCGGTGGACACTGCAGTATTAAGACGTTATTACTCTTCCATCGCGTGGAGGTGAGCAAATCAACAACAAAAACAACAATCCTTCTCTGCTGCTTTTCTTCCGCCACCGCTTCAGAGCACAATAACATTGAGTGAAATGAGTTTCCAAGAGGGAAGTGCAGGCGTGTCGGAATGAAAGAAAAAGAGCAAAACACTCCGACGGAGTAAAATCTCTCCAGCGCCGCTATTCCGACAGACTGTTCTGTTTAGTGTGACAGGAAATTAGTCTTTTTCTAATCCAGCCTCCATTTCTGGGATTTGAACACACACTCACACACACACACACACACACACACACACGGCCAATGGAAAAATATTTTATTCCAGGTGAGTTTGGAGCATTTCTATGCTTAAAAATCTATATTAAATACAATATATACACTGTATGTCCACATATTTGTGGACACCCCCCGAATGAATGCATTCTACCACCTGGGATGCCCCTGCAACCACCTAGCGACAGCTCAGCAACACCATAGTGACCACCTACCAACAAGCCAGCAACACTACAGTGACCACCTGGGATACCCCAGCAACCACCTAGCAAATCCATAGCAACCGCCTTGCAGCAACTCAGGCAAACCATAACGGGCACCTGGGACACCACTGCAACCAGCTACCAACAGATTAGTGACCACGTGGGACACCAGAGCAACCATCTAGCAGCAAGCTATAGTACCAAGACACGGTCATCACAGACAATTGAATGCACCGTCCTACTTAACCACTCAGCCATCCTTCTACCACTTTTAATTCCAACCGTTATCCATCACACCCTCCCCGAATAATTCACATGCAATATCTAACCTTGATATTCTCAATCAGGCGTGTTAGAGCAGCACTGGAGCTAAATTCTGCGGGAAGACCAGGGGACATTTCTCCATGAGCTGCGCACGGTGTCCCTGCAGCAAACCGTCCTTATTAAATACCTCGAATCCAACATTCATTATCTGCCCATGTGAGTGCATATATTGGTTGGGGCAGTCATATAAATGCAATATGGATTTGTGTAATGGTGTGTGTGTGTGTGTGTGTGTGTGTGTGTGTGTGTGTGTGTGTGTGTGTGTGTGTGTGTGTGTGTGTGTGCAGATACTGGTGTCAGCTCTAGCCAGCATTCCCTGCTGTTGCAGTAATGGCTCTGCCTCAGGCTGATGTAGACTGCTATTTGTAGTAGTATAGATATGTACGTGTCTCTCACTCTCCTACTCTCCTGCTCTCATGCTCTCTCTCTCTCTCTCTCTCTCTCTCTCTCTCTCTCTCTCTCTCTGACTTCTTCATTCTCTCTCTCTCCATTTCTCACACACATGTGTGGAAAGCTAATGCAACATCTAGAAAATTGGGGATAGTTCAGACAGAGAGAGAGAGAGAGAGAGAGAGAGAGAGAATGAATTGAAAGAGAGAAAATAGAAAACGGTGAAGGAGATGGATGGAGGTGGGCTGAGGTTGGAATGGTGGTAGAATCTAAAGGTTGCGTAACATATCAGCAGGCAGTATGGTGGTGTAGCTATTATTCGATAATGGTCAACCCATACATCCATCCCTCCTCCATCTTCTTATCTGCTTCTTCCTTGTCTGGAATAGAATAGGACTCTCTGGAGCAGATAAACATGAACCTATTGGTGCCAAGTCTAATGCCAGCCATGGAGGGCTTTAAAGCCACCCAGAATTGAGCTGTGGAGCAGTGGGAACCGTGTTCTCTGGAGTTATTGTTATAATTTGATAGAACCATATAACCCACCCACTCACTAGGACAATTGCAATGCTCCTGACACTAGGAGGGTATGGACCAGCCCATACCTTCTCCCATACATGTGACATCAGCCACTGTCCCATTCAAAACTGCTGAACTGCTGCCAATGCAGCGTTACAAGACCGTATCCGCAGCTCTGATACATCAGCTGGACAGCGTCACAGTGGGACTGAGGGGACTGATTGCAATCATCACAGAATGTAACCAAACCATCAATGTTTCAATATGTCGATCCAAGAAAAAGAAGGATAGACTCTGCTTGCGTGATATGGATGTGATGTATCTGAGACAGGACCTTTGTTTCGGTGTGGACGAAAGCTGTCATTACACACGTTTCACTACCGACTGCACCGAATACAAGCTCAGCTCAACTGACACCTACACCACATGGACAAAAGTACCCGGACACCTGCCCATTCACTGTATCTTCTGAAATCAGGGGTAATAAAAGAGAGTTGATCCGACTTTTGTTGGCTGTCCACTGAGGACTTTACTGGATTTCTGAGCAATGCTGTGAAGATTTGATTGCATTCAGAAACAAGAGCACTGGATGCTTAACACCCCTGCTCACTCCCCAACTCATCTCAAAGGTATTGGATCATTCCAGAAAAGTTCTGCTGCTCCACAGCTCAGTGCTGGGGGACTTTATACCTCTCTGGCCCACACCTAATATTAGGCATGGTGCCAATAGGTTATTGGTTGTTTTGCTACTCCAGAGAGTCCTATTCTATTGGCAGTAGAGTATGGGTATTGGTATAAGTATGAGCATGGCATGGGTTTCAGTATGGGTATCAGTTTTAATATGGGTACAGGTAAGGGTATCGGTATCAGAACGGGTATCAGTATTGTAATGGGAATTGTATCATTATGAGTATGAGTATCAGTATGAGTATCAGTATGAGTATCTGTATGAGTATGAGTATCAGTATGAGTATCAGTATGAGTATCTGTATGAGTATGAGTATCATTATGAGTATCTGTATGAGTATCATTATGAGTATCTGTATGAGTATCATTATGAGTATCTGTATGAGTATAAGTATCAGTATGAGTATCATTATGAGTATGAGTATCATTATGAGTATCAATATGAGTATGAGTATCAATGTGAGTATCATTATGAGTATCTGTATGAGTATCAATATGAGTATCATTATGAGTATCTGTATGAGTATCTGTATGAGTATCATTATGAGTATGAGTATCAATATGAGTATCATTATGAGTATCAATATGAGTATCATTATGAGTATCAGTATGAGTATCATTATGAGTATCTGTATGAGTATCATTATGAGTATCTGTATAAGTATCAATATGAGTATCATTATGAGTATCTGTATAAGTATCATTATGAGTATCATTATGAGTATCTGTATGAGTATCATTATGAGTATCATTATGAGTATCTGTATGAGTATCAGTATGAGTATCATTATGAGTATCATTATGAGTATCAGTATGAGTATCATTATGAGTATCATTATGAGTATCTGTATGAGTATCATTATGAGTATCATTATGAGTATCAGTTTGAGTATTTGTATGAGTATCGGTTTGAGTATCGCCGGTTGTATATCAGTGTATCGCTCAGAGCTGCGTCTGCCTCTCTTCCCGCAGTGGGCTGACTGTTTCACAGCCCTGCTAATCTGAACTGACTTCCCAGTGACAGATCGCTCCACCGAAGCAACTCCACTCTGCATTACACTCAGTAATGAAACAGAGGGGATGAAAAAACGAGAAAAAACAACCCTTATGGAGGATAAAAAAGGCACTGGAGAAGAGCAGAGGAGGAACAGAGGGAGGAGAGGGGGAGGGCACTTGTCAGGACTAGCAGAAGAAGATGACAGAGAGAAAAATAAGTCTATAAACCATTTTCTCCTGCGGTACACACTCCTCAACACACAGCCACTGCGTAACTGCTACATCTTGGTTGGCTGATGCCTGACTTACTAACCAGCTTTCATCACGAGAAGGTGTTCAGAGGTGGTGCAGCGGCTCTTCTTCACCCAAACATACATTATCTGCAGACACAGAGAAGTTCTGCCAATACAAGCAGAGCAGATAAACAAACAGAAACATATTGGCACCATGACTAATGCCAGGTAGAGCAGTGGAACCGGGTTCTCTGGGATGTGTTAGGTAGTTGACGAGGTTGGGTGGTGATCATCCAACATCTTGGCTTGTGAGTGAGGTTGAATACTGGCCAGTAGATCATGGCATAGATGGCGAAGCGTGATTGTGGGTGTCAGGCAGCGTCCTGTGGGCAGCGTCCTGTGAGCACTGATGAAGGACTAGAGGACGACCAACACAAACTGTGCAGAAACAGATGAGCTTCTGTCTCTGACTTTACATCTACAAGGTGGAGACACTCGGTAGGAGTGACTAATAGAGTGGACAGTGAGTGGACACAGTGTTTAAACACTCCAGCAGCACTGCTGTGTCTGATCCACTCGTACCAGCAACACACACTAACACACCACCACCATGTCAGTGTGACTGCAGTGCTGAGAATGACCCACCACCCACATCATATCTGCTCTGTGGTGGTCCTGTGGGGTCCTGATCATTGAAGATCAGGGAGTATCATTATGAGTATCTGTATGAGTATCAGTATGAGTATCATTATGAGTATCATTATGAGTATCTGTGAATATCGTTATGAGGTATCATTATAATTTATGAGTATCATTATGAATATCATTATGGTATGAGTATCGTGTAATTATCAATATGGTATCATTATGAGTATCAGTGTAAAAAGGTATCATTATGAGTATCATTATGAGTATCAGTATGAAATCAGCGATATCAATTATCATTATGGTATCATTATGAGAGTATCTGTAATTATCATTATGAGTATCATTAGCAGTATCAGTATAGTCAGAGTATCATTATGAGTATCATTATGAGTATCTGTATGAGTATCTGTATGAGTATCATTATGAGTATCTGTATGAGTATCTGTATGAGTATCATTATGAGTATCATTATGAGTATCATTATGAGTATCTGTATGAGTATCTGTATGAGTATCATTATGAGTATCTGTATGAGTATCTGTATGAGTATCATTATGAGTATCATTATGAGTATCATTATGAGTATCTGTATGAGTATCATTAGAGTATCTGTATGAATATATTATGGGTATCATTATGAGTATCTGTATAGATATCATTATGAGTATACAGCCTTGAGTATCATTATGGTATCTGTATGGTATCTGTATGAGTATCATTATCATTATGAGTATCTGTATAAGTATCATTATGAGTATCATTATGAGTATCTGTATGAGTATCATTATGAGTATCATTATGAGTATCAGTTTGAGTATTTGTATGAGTATCAGTTTGAGTATCATTGTGAGTATCATTAGGAGTATCATTATGAGTATCAGTTTGAGTAATATCATTAGTAATTGTCTGTATGAGTATCAGTTTGAGTATCATTATGAGTATCATTATGAGTATCAGTTTGAGTATCATTATGAGTATCAGTTTGAGTATTTGTATGAGTATCGGTTTGAGTATCGCCGGTTGTATATCAGTGTATCGCTCAGAGCTGCGTCTGCCTCTCTTCCCGCAGTGGGCTGACTGTTTCACAGCCCTGCTAATCTGAACTGACTTCCCAGTGACAGATCGCTCCACCGAAGCAACTCCACTCTGCATTACACTCAGTAATGAAACAGAGGGGATGAAAAAACGAGAAAAAACAACCCTTATGGAGGATAAAAAAGGCACTGGAGAAGAGCAGAGGAGGAACAGAGGGAGGAGAGGGGGAGGGCACTTGTCAGGACTAGCAGAAGAAGATGACAGAGAGAAAAATAAGTCTATAAACCATTTTCTCCTGCGGTACACACTCCTCAACACACAGCCACTGCGTAACTGCTACATCTTGGTTGGCTGATGCCTGACTTACTAACCAGCTTTCATCACGAGAAGGTGTTCAGAGGTGGTGCAGTGGCTCTTCTTCACCCAAACATACATTATCTGCAGACACAGAGAGTTCTGCTGGCTAAACAGAGCAGATAAACAAACAGAAACATAGTGGCACCATGACTAATGCCAGGTAGAGCAGTGGAACCGGGTTCTCTGGGATGTGTTAGGTAGTTGACGAGGTTGGGTGGTGATCATCCAACATCTTGGCTTGTGAGTGAGGTTGAATACTGGCCAGTAGATCATGGCATAGATGGCGAAGCGTGATTGTGGGTGTCAGGCAGCGTCCTGTGGGCAGCGTCCTGTGAGCACTGATGAAGGACTAGGGGCGACCAACACAAACGTGCAAAAAGCAGATGAGCTTCTGTCTCTGACTTTACATCTACAAGGTGGAACACTGGTAGGAGTGACTAATAGGTGGACAGTAGTGGACACAGTGTTTAAACTTACTCCAACAGCACTGCTGTGTCTGATCCTCGTACAGCAACACACACTAACACACCACCACCATGTCAGTGTGACTGCAGTGCTGAGAATGACCCACCACCCACATCATAGCTGCTCTGTGGTGGTCCCGTGGGGTCCTGATCATTGAAGATCAGGGTGGAAGGAGGAGAATAAAGTCTGCAGAGAATCCGCTGAACTACAGTCTGGAATTATAGAACCACAAAGAGCTCCTGTGTGATCAGTGAGAGGTGGTCATAATGTAATGGTTGATCAGAGTGTTCTACAAGGACAAGTTCCAAGTTTTCAGAAAGGTTCTGGAGTCTGAATGTTCCAGTAAACCTTCTCTAGATGGTAGTCGCTGCGTAAGGAACTAGGGGTCGGCTAGAGTCCACTATCTTGCTCCATCGGAATGTACAGAGGAACCGATCTCAAGCCAATCAGACTGGACAAACAATGCTGACCCCATCACACTGTCTTGACCTTGCATGTCGTGACCCTCTATATCACAGTCCACAGGCGTTGAGAATTGCCCATTAAGGTGGTTGAGATTGGACAGGCAAGAATTGCTTGGAAGGGTTCAATGGAAGCGGGTCCACCTGGACAGCGACTCTGGACTCCTGAATTTACACGCGTCAGCAGTGAGCAGACCTGATGCACGGATGTCACCTTACATATAATCCACCCGCCCACACCTCCTCAACCCCACGGCAGCTCTATAACATCAATGATGTACTATCTGGAACCCAACTCACAGCGCTGACCTAACAGGCATCAATAAATAACCACTGTCAGAGCCATGCTGAGCTGATGTCTGACAAGTGCCTGGTATGACCTCACTTGATGAGCGCTTTGGTCTTCTGTAATGCATTCGCAAAGACAAGGTGGGCGGGGCTACAACCGCAGCAGCTATAATTAACCATGTGATGCAGTTCTGCATTAAAAAAGAGGGACAGGTGTGTGTCCGGTTAGGGACTGAGTGGAGGATGACCTGTCAGGTGGCATTATTACTCTAACAGCTCCTTGCAGTAAAAACCTACAGCTGCTGTAATATTTAAGACAATTATGACCTTATTATGACCCCCACTGTCCACTTTATCAGCTCCGCTGACCACACAGGAGCACTTTGTAGCTATGAAAGCTGAAGTGACACCTCTACAGAGCATCTCAGCACTGCAGTCACAGTGTGTGTCACGCTGGTACGAGTGGATCAGACGCAGCAGTGCTGCTGCAGTGTTTAAACACTGCGTCCACTCACTGTCCACTCTATCAGACACTCCTACCGAGTGTCTCCACACCTTGTAGATGTAAAGTCCGAGACAGAAGCTCATCTGTTTCTGCACAGTTTGTGTTCAATTAGATCTCTGAGTCGTTCATCGGTGCTCTGATCTGAAATGATTGGTAAACAGAGAGAGAGAGAGAGAGAGAGAGAGAGAGAGAGAGAGAGCTGATAGAATGACATAAGGTCCTTAAATCAGCTCAAATCATTTTCATTACGGTCTGTTTGCTGCCCATGTCTCACGCTGAGATCAGTAATGGCTGACCCCCAGCAGTAATCAGCAGCATTAGGCCATATGGAACATCACGCAGTAGATGGAGGGACTTCCAGAAGGACCACGTTCACTGTTGCGAAGAACTGATTCACAATCTGAGCAGGTTGAACACAAGTACGTGTAGATCTCTTGAAATGGAATGATCTCCTGAGGATTTTATCGATACTACTAATGCATCCAGACGTGTTCAGAACTTTATGACCATCGGTTTCTCTGCAGACTTTATTCTCCTCCTTCCACCCTGATCTTCAATGATCAGGACCCTGAGACCACACAAGAGCAGCTATGATGTGGGTGGTGGGTCGTCTCAACACTACCAGTCACACTGACATGGTGGTGGTGTGTTTGTGTGTGTTGCTGATGCGGAGTGGATCAGGCGCAGCAGTGCTGCTGGAGTGTTTAAACAGCATGTCCTCGGTGTCCTCAATGGAGCACTCCCTATGGCCAGGGCCATGGGAGGTTATACTTTGTGTACTAGCTGTAGGATGGAGCATTACTTCATGAAACCAGGAGAACGAAGACATCTTGAGGAGGTGTTCAATGTGGACACATCGCAGTGTTTCTTGCTGGTTTTGCGGGACTGTCTGGCAGCATGTCCTTTTAGCGAACCAGCCAGGAGTGGACCTCTCCTG
>CM067502.1:1268359-1270859 GCA_034509495.1 Acestrorhynchus altus | reverse complement strand
ATATAATAATAAAAAAGAAAGAAAACAAAACAACAGACGTTCAAACGGGAGCGCAGTGGAATGCAAACAAGGCCGTGATTGATATCAGGGTAGTAATCTCTGAAGTGTAAAAATGTTTATTCCAAAACATTCCACCCTCTGGCATTCATTTCCTAAACCTCATACTCTTTACACACACACACACACACACACACACAGTGAAATAATAGCCTACTGTGTGTCACTGATGGCATACAGTTCACACTTGTATTTTTAACAACGAGGACCAGGCTGATCAGCTTGGCTGAGGGACATCGGGACATAAGACGTTCCTCCACTCACACTCGGGCTGGGATTTGGCTTGGCATTCCCCCTCCTCAAATCCGGGTAAACAACGGCTCGAATTAACCGATTGTGTGCTACAGCGTCTTGGTGCCATTAGGAGTCTGACTGGATCTCAAACCCCTGCTACACCCAATAAAGTGTTTCTAATAAAGTGGCCAGTGATTGAAGCAGAAGGGGGTGTTTCTAATAAAGTGGCCAGTGATTGAAGCAGAAGGGGGTGTTTCTAATAAAGTGGCCAGTGATTGAAGCAGAAGGTGTTTCATGCAACTAGCCAGTGAAATGAACCAGAAGAATTGTTTCTAATAAAGTGGCCAGTGAGAGGAAGCAGAAGGGGGTGTTTCTAATGAAGTGGCCAGTGAGAGGTAGCAGAAGGGGGTGTTTCTAATAAAGTGGCCAGTGAGAGGAACCAGAAGGGGGTGTTTCTAATAAAGTGGCCAGTGAGAGGAAGCAGAAGGGAGTGTTTCTAATAAAGTGGCCAGTGAGGAAGCAGAAGGGGATGTTTCTAATAAAGTGGCCAGTGAGTGAACCAGAAGGGGTGTTTCTAATAAGTGTGTGAGAGAAGCAGAAGAGTGTTTCCTAATAAAGTGGCCAGTAGAGGAAGCAGAGGGTGTTTCTAATAAAATGGTCAGTGAGTGAAGCAGAAGGGGGTGTTTCTAATAAAGTGGCCGGTGAGTGAAGCAGAAGGGGGTGTTTCTAATAAAGTGGCCGTGAGAGTGAAGCAGAAGGGGGTGTTTCTAATAAAGTGGCAGTGGGTGGCTTGAGAGGGATGGCTACAATAAAGAGTGGCCAGTGATTGGAAAACGAAGGGTGTTTCTAATAAAGTGTCCAGTGATTGGACTTAGAAGGAGGTGTTTTCTAATAAAGTGACCAGTGGTGAAGCAGAGAGGAGGTGTTTCTAATAAAGTGGCCAGTGAGAGGAAGCAGAAGGGAGGTGTTTCTAATAAAGTGGCCAGTGAGATGAACCAGAAGGGGGTGTTTCTAATAAAGTGGCCAGTGAGAGGAACCAGAAGGGGGGTGTTTCTAATAAAGTGGCCACTGTAGTGGATAGTGGTCAGCGGTAAGCTCATAACAGCAGAATGACGCTCTTTAACACAATCGTAAATGTGCGGCAGCTGATAATAAAGCACTTTAACGTGGATAGTACATGAACGAGTGCCAGAGAGCGTGCGTTTGATATCCCTCACTCCTCTGGTGTCTAACAGGAGAAGCTCCTTATTCCCCTCCACATTTGTTTAAGAAGTGCTCCTCCATTTGCCTAAAGGAGCCACGCAGCACAAATAAGGAGATGATTATAACTATGCATATTTATAGGTAAATAGTGTTTCCTCACGGTGTTTGTGCACTAAACCATTGTGAAGAGGAATCTTCATCCTGCAGCTTCTGATTAAACTCATTTTCAGAGCCTCACTCCTTTCTCCACGCCGCAAATCATCACACGCTCACCATGAAGAAAGCTGGGAGAGTGCGATTGCTGTTGCAGGGAAGTGTTCAGATCTTGTGTCCCTACCAGGGTTCAGAAACCACCAATTTCCCAATCTGTGTGCATAGTAGATGATTAAGATATAAACAATTCGCTGAGTTGCTGGAGTGAAGCGCTCGTTCCTAAAGCACAGTAGTGGAACCGTTCACAGTGGTGGTAAATGGAAGCAGACGTTACAGAACAGTACAGAAGGTTAGAACATGCGACTGTTACGAATTCACTGTCTGCTGTTTGAGACACTGGTTTATAAAAGTTCTGAAATAAACTTTTAGTCTCAAACATTAATTCATGCTCTGTTGGGCCTTTTCCACCAAAAGAACCCTGGTTCTTGAACTGGCTCTGCTCAGGATTATGAGAACCTTAGTGTTTTAAGTGAACACCAGTTTTAGTGGAACCGAGGAGACGTCATCAGCAGAGGGGCTGCACAGGGTCAGTAAAGGAGGTGAGATGGTGGTCGCGTGTATAGACGACCTGTGAGCGTTCGTTCTGTTACAGAGCTTTGTTTTTCTCAGAAAAGTAAACCTGGATCAACTTTTGGAGATAAGAAGATGTAGAAGATGACACCATGTGAGACAAATGGTATGTCATTGCTCCTGTACAACTAGACACGCCCACAGCGGTTCCAGCTGAAATACCTAGTAATCTTTGGTTCCTGCTGTGAAAGAACTTTTCAGGTTGTTAGAAGTTTGGCATGCA
>CM067502.1:1238359-1265859 GCA_034509495.1 Acestrorhynchus altus | reverse complement strand
CTCTCAGTACTTGCTACGGTTGCTTTGTTGTTGCTAGTTGGTTGCTGAGTTTTCCCAGGTGGTTGCTATGGTGATGCCTGTCTGTGGCTTTGTTACAGAGTGTCTCATGCATGAACTCAGACACAAACACACACACACAGCTCTCCTACCTTCTCATAGTATCGGAGCTCATAGTCCAGTATGATGCCGTTGGGCTGCTCGGGTTGCGGCCATGACAACGTGATACTCCTCATGGTGGAGCTGACCTGATGCAGTATCGGAACCATGGATGGAGCTTAGAAAGAGAAGAGACAGATACATGATTATTATTATTATTATTATTATTATTATTATTATTATTAGCGAAGAGACGAGAAGAGATGAGAAGAAGCAGAAAGAACAGGACAGAGACCAGAAGAACAATAAGAAGAAACTGACAGAAGTGAGAGAGAGAGAGAGAGAGAGAGATCACTCCAACTCAGCTGCTGAATTGATCTGACATTTTCAGAAGGAAAACACACACACACGCGTGTGTGTGTGTGTGTGTGTGTGTATTAGTACAGTCTTATTAAAGTAGTGAGTAAGGTTCCCTTCCAGTCTATAGCCAAAAGGGACCTTCCACACACTACACACACACACACACACACACACACACACACACACACACACACACACACACACACACAGAGGGCCATGTCAGCAGGGATTCTGTGCTCTGACAGAGATTTGTGGCTGCTCTCTCTTCTCTCCTCCGATACCATCCCTCCATTCAGTCCCCTCCGCTCTCTCGTTCAGCTCCTGACTCGTAGCCCAGCACCAGAACACCATTTATCACCGTGACACACACACACACACACACACACACACTGCATAGGTCTCTGTCTCAGTTCAGCCTCCCGAGATACACACAGAACACACCCCGCTGTATTCAAGCCAACCCCTTTCTCTGTCTTATCAGTTCTGATGAATGCTGTTGACAGAAGAAGAGAGAGAGCGAGAGAGAGAGAGAGAGAGAGAGAGAGAGAGATAGAGAGAGAGAGGAGAGATAGAGAGATACACACCACGGGGTATCTTCAAGCAAATCTGCACAAACATCCAGATTGTCTGAATAACCTCAGCTCCACCAAACCGCGGCATTGTGTCACCCTGATTTTAATCTTTATGTCACACAGTGTGACCCGTCCACACCGGGGTGCCCGTCCAATGTGCAACACTGATTTTCTTCTTCATAGTATGTCCAGAGTGTGACTCTTCTTACTTCACCTATGATCACAATCAGATGTACAACACTCATGTCCGTTATGTGTCACATAGTGACATACCACTCAGGTTGCCAGTCCATGGAGTAACACTCCTTCTGTCTTTCATATGTCGTATAGTGTGACCCGTCCCTCAACTTAAGTCCATCAGTTTACACTGATTTCATGCTTTAAATGTCATACAGTGTGACTGTTCCACCCCATTAAGTGTCCCCGTCCATTGCGTAGCAGGTTTTATCCATATGGCTCATGTGTGACTGTTCCACAAAACCATTACAGAATGTTTTATGGACCCTGGAAAAAGAAACACAACATAGAGAGAGAGAGAGAGAGAGAGAGAGAGAGAGGGAGAGAGAGAGAGAGAGAGAGAGAGAGAGAGAGAGAGACAGAGAGAGAGGAGAGAGTGAGGGGGGAGAGAGAGAGGGACAGAAAGAGAGAGAAGGAGAGAGAGAGCAAGAGATAGAGGCAGAGAGAGACGGCAAGAGAGGGAGAGAGAGAGAGAGAGAGAGAGAGAGAGCAGCAAGAGAGAGAGAGAGTGAGAGGCAGAGAGAGAGAGAGAGAGAGAGAGAGAGAGAGAGAGAGAGAGGGAGAGAAAGAGGGAGAAAGAGTGAGAATGAGAGAGAGGGAGAGAGAGAGGAGAGAAGAGAGCAGAGAAGACAGAGAGAGGAGAGAGAGGGGAGAGAAAGGGAGAGAGAGAGAGAGGAGAGCTGAGGCGAGAGAGAGAGAGGGAAGGCGAGAGAGAGAGAGCGAGAGGGAGAGGCGAGAGAGAGAGCGAGAGAGAGAGAGAGGGAGAGAGAGCGAGAGAGAGAGAAAGAGCAAGAGAGAGAGAGAGAGAGAGAGAGAGAGAGAGAGAGAGAGAGGGAGAGAGAGTGAGTGCAGACTGATATCGTTATTGTTTTCATGACACTAATAGCTGATAGTCCAGTAATAGAACACGACCATTAAACCGCCAAACCCTGCTCAACTACTACTCCCACAATGCACCTCTCCTATCTCGTTAATGCCCTCTTGACATGGCCATCACACTCTCAAGGCTATTTCGGTACTGGCTGACGTGGTCAAGCTGGACAAACCACTGGAAGATCCATCTGTGGCTTCGCGTAACGTCCATTCATCGTCCCTCTTGCCACTCCGTTTTCAGAGGCTATTGTCACATATTTTCTACAGTCCAGGGTTCTATTCATGGGTATCGAGCACGTTGGTTGGTAATGCGGATCACTCCCTCCTCTAGCATAATTCTGAGCAGATGAATAGAAAGCTGACTAGTAATTGTGGAATGAAATGAACAAGTTATATAATGATGTGTAGGTGAATGAGGTTATTGATCTGTTCTTGAATGAAGGCCGACCTAAAAGGCACACTTTCCATTCTATGATGAAGACACACTTCTCTGCATTGTCCACTTCCATTGTGCTTGACACAGAGAAGCTCAGATGATGCCTCCTAATCTCTCTCTGCTATGTCTAATAATCAGGAAGGTGGGACAAGTCATTAGAGGAACAGGAGGTGAACATTGGTCACGTGACCACAGGCCTAACGGGCAGGACTCTGAGGGCAGAACATAAGTGGTGTTCAGTGGTTAACCACGACCAAAGCAACTCCAACATGTGGACATATACAGTTAAGTAACTGGCCACTTTATCAGAAACCTAGCTTATTGGTGTACGGTTAGAGACGGTGGTCCATCTGGACATCTATGCTTGAGTAGGCCATATTCTAGCTCTTCATCAGTGGTCAGGTTTCTACATGTCCTTCAGGAATGACCTGCAGTTGTGTGAAAGAGGTAGGACAGCCCATGGACACCAGGTGATATAACTAAATTCATCAAACTGAAGACATTTCAAGTGGAAAACATTTAAAACAACTGCCAGCATGGCCAGATCAGGGTGATCAACAGGATTTCAGTCAGAGCAGAACCACAAGATGAGTGAAGAAGATCCAACAATCCTAAAATGATCATCACAGACCTACAGGAAGCTCTCACCACAGCTGATATCAAAGTGCAGCTTCTACCATCAGAAAGAGACCAAACCAGTTTGATCTTCATGGCAGATGTTTAAGGAGGAAACCCTTACCGTCAAACAAACTTCGGGAGAAGACTAAAGTTCTCCAGAGAACATCTAGACCGGGACTTCTGGAACAATGTTCTTTGGACAGATGAATCCAAAGCTGAATTTTTTGGACACAGTAACAGAAGACATGTTTGACCCAAACCAAACACAGCATTTGAACAGTAAGAACCTCATAGCAGCTGTGAAGCATGGTGGTGGAAGTGTGATGGTTTGGAGCTGCTCTGCTGCAGCAGGGTCTGGTGATCTTCATCATAGAAACAACTATGAGATCTTTATTGTATCAGAGATCTTCTCATCTTCATTGCATGACTGTATATGATCAGGTAGGATTACCATGGTTCTCGTAAAGGAGAACTGCTACTGAGAGTTGGTTGTTAACCTGGGATAACCAACCAGAGGTCTGGATATGTCACGAGGTCTGAATACACTAAATAATCAGCCACTTTATCAGAAACCCACAAGTTGGTCTACCTTGCTGGTTCACATCTAGAGAGCCCATCTGGTAGTGTACAATTTGTCCTAATTGTCCTCTATCGCTTGATCTACTGTTAGTTTCCCATAAATCTTCAGGAAAGAACTATATGGACAGGTCTTGACCATGGTTCTCCATGGTCTTACCTATCATTCGTAGTTAATTACATCCGAACTCAGTGGACAAGAGAAGATCAAATATCTAGACATGCATTTCCATTGACCAATCAGTTTGTGGATTTGAGATATCTACATTGCTGGTCTTACAATATGGACCAGCTGTTGGGCATAGGGGGACAGAGACACGGGGCAGAACGTCAACCTCTGTCGGTGTAGATGCTCGAGGGTGACCTTGAGAGGCCTGCTCAGCTAAACTCTCCTAATGTCCTAACAGACAGCTACGTTTCCTAATTCCCGAGGGATATATGGAGGGAGATAGCGAGGGAATTAAACCATTATGTCCTCCTCGACTAAACAGAACAGCCGCAGGAGAGCCAGCGAGAGGACGCAGGGAAATGGATGGACTTTAAATGGTCTGACCGGCCTCCTCAAAAGGCAGTAAATTTAAAAGGAAGAAGAGTGCACTCCATCTTCAGCTGTCCAGGAGACGACAGACTGTGAATGAACTCTTAAATCTGCCTTATCAATCAGTCACACACACACACACACACACACACACACACACACACACACACACACACACACACACACAGTCAAACCTCTACTCACTCTTTTAACATAGTCTCTTTCTCATAACTATGTGGACAAACAATTCCTGCTCATTATTGTTTCTGGTGCTGGATGTGTACTGGATGGGCGCCATCATTCAGACAACACAGTTCCACTGCTCCACAGCTCAAGTGCTGGATAGATTCCATCATCTCCCTGATCACCCTAGGAGCTCTTGTAGTTCTGTAATTCAGACTGTGGATTCATCTGTTTCTCTGCAGACTTTTACTCTCCTCCTTTCACCTGATCTTTGGCCAGTCAGGATTTACAGGACCACCACAGAGCAGCTATGATGTGGGTGGTGGGTCATTCTCAGCACTGCAGTCACACTGACATGGTGGTGGAGTGTTAGTGTGTGTTGTTGGTACGAGTGGATCAGACGCAGCAGTGCTGCTGGACTGTGTCCACTCACATGCTGTAGGGAGCCTGTACTCCTCCACGCCTAACCGTATCTCATCTTGTATTCGGGTTTGAGGCCCAACAAGGAACTACGGGCTCCTTTCCATTGTACGGTTTTCCCCATGAAACTGGGAATACTGGAATCTGACGCTGGAATCACTGACATATGACGGTGTTTTCCGATGGATGAGACAGATAGGAAAGACATTAACGACTCATGAAAGAGTGCGGTGATTTAAAGAATCATCCTGATATGCACGTCAAAGACGTCTCCATTAAAGGGAAGGAAAACGAGAGCACTCTGTCATTAAGTAAGGGGCAGTGGCTCTATTTAAAGAGGAATGTGAGACGTTCTAGGAGGAACGGGGTCTGCAGCTGAGAGGTGTGCGGCACGGCGGGTGCCGCCGATCACGGCGTACAGTCCCACGCCTACACGGGAGCGGCAATATTAACATTAGCGTTTGTTCATTAGAGAGACAGCCTGATGGAGAGTGGCTTACGGAGGGAGAGTAGATTAAGCCTGCAGCTCACAGCGCAGGAACACGGCCAATTCATAAGATATTTAACATATCACTTAATTTCAGCACTTAGAACGTGGAACCGTGCTGCGATCAGAGGGGAGAGAGATGCAGGGAGACCTGAACAAAAAACACTGAATGTTTAGAAAAGCACTGAGAGAGGGGTAGTGGAAGAAGGGAGAGAGAGAGAGAGAGAGAGAGAGAGAGAGAGAGAGAGAGAGAGAGAAAGGGGGGGAAAAGAGGGGAGAGAGAGAGGGGGTGGAGAGAGGGATCCTGATCTTAACCTCAGTAATCTGCATTTAAACTGAACCCTGAAGTTATCCCTAACCTTTACCTATGAAAGTGTGTGTCTGTGTGTGTGTGTGTGTGTGTGTGTGTGTGTGTGTGTGTGTGTGTGTGTGTTCTACTGAAGCCGTCAGGAAGCAGCAGTGGCCTGAGGCCCGTCCAAGTCCTCTCTGATCGCTGCCTGACCTGTGCCACTAAAAATAACTTCACATTTACCCCCAACAGCACCCAGCACCACCCAGCACCACCCAGCACACTCATCACTCTGATACCTGCGTTTCCTCCGGGGGACAGAAGCAGCGTGTGTTCACCACCTCTGCTGCTCATACAGTCTGACACAAACCTTGTATCTCCATATTCGTCATTTTATCACCTTCTGATATGAAGTGAATCTGCTCCACTAAATGAACCCAGTGCGAGTCTCGGCCTGTGGACAGTGCAGGTCAGAGACAAACCAAGACATGAAGTCTTAGGAACTGTCTGTAGACCGAGACAAGTATGGAGACACAGATCTGGAGATCTCTAAAAACGTCTGTGCACCACCGCTCCCCATCCAATCTGATGGAGCTTGAGAGGTTCTGCAAAGAAGAACAGGAGAACCTTCCCAAAAACAGGTGCCGAGCTTGTAGAATCAGACTCAGAAAGACGTGAGGATGTAATTGCTGCCAAAGAGCTTCAACAAAGTATTGAACAAAGGCTGTAAAAACGTATGTACATTATATTTTTGTGTTTTATTTTTAATAAAATGTTTAATAAACGTTTCTGTCTTTGTCTCTGAGAGGTTTTTTTGTGTAGAATTTAGAGGGAAAATGAATTGAATCCATTTTTGAATAAAACATAACAAACTGTGCAAAAAGTGAAGCTGATGCTCTGTACACACACACACACACACACACACACACACACACACACACACACACACGCAGGTGTACACGTGCTAGAATGAACATTTGCATGTATGATATCAGTGTAAAACCTGGAATGACCCCGGCAGAGTAATAATCAGCATAACTGATGTTCAGGTAATGAATGAAATGACATTTTGGTTGAAGGTCAGTTTTCGAACGTGGTTCTATTCAGTTTCGTTATCAACACAGAAGCATATGAGCTTCGCTCACAGTCAAGTATGAGAAATCAAATTTTTCTAATTCCAATTTTATTCAAACTGCATTCCTTCGGCATCAAACTGCGCTTAAATGGGTCTAAATGGGTCAGGTTGTTCTGGTGGTTAAGAACCCAAGTCAGGTTGATCATGTTTGTAGACCAGCTAAACCATCAAACTCGCAAATTGCATTAAACAGTCTTAAAGAAAACAGTTCCTACTTAAAAAATAAACATATAAATACAACTGTATATATATATATATACAGGGTTTGGACAATGAGACTGAAACTCCTGTCATTGTAGTGGGAGGTTTCATGACTAAACTGGAGCAGCCTGGTGGCCAATCTTCATTAATTGCACCAGTAAGAGCAGAGTGTGAAGGTACAATTAGCAGATAAGAGCACAGTTCTGCTCAAAATACTGCAATGAACACAACATTATGGGGGACATAAGAGTTCAAAAGAGGACACATTGTTGGTGCACGTCTTGCTGGCGCATCTGTGACCAAGACAGCAAGTCTTTGTGATGTATCAAGAGCCACGGTATCCAGGGTAACGTCAGCACCACCAAGAAGGACCAACCACATCCAACAGGATTAACTGTGGACGCGAGAGGAAGCTGTCTGAAAGGGATGTTGGGGTTCTAACTCGGATGGTATCCAAAAAAATGTCATTCCCAGGATGAATTGACGCTGTATTGGCCGTAAAAGGAGGCTCTAGTTCACCATAATAATAATTATTGTGGTCTAAAACCAGGTGTTTCAGTTTCATTGTCCAACCGCTGTTCCTACAAAATGCATATTTGTTTATATTTTAGGGTTTGTTACATATCTGATATATTTTAAATTAATATAGAAGCAGCCTTGTGACTGGACGGAACCTTTACATTTCAAATGTATTTCTATTGTCTTAATTATGAATGTACATCAAAAAGGACAACTATTTATGATTCATTAATTCATTAATAACTATAATAATGCTGCCGTACTCGGGACTCGAACCCGTGTCCCTGTGGTTCTTTACAGTCCAGTCAGACACTAAAGAGCAGATGAAGCATCAGTTGCGAGTTGAAAGTCAGACCAAACCCATCCGTAAGCTTTGTTTTTCATACTGCTTTGGTACGGACGTTAGTTTCACGATGCATCGTACCACGTTACTCCAATGCCAGTGTCCGTCGTAGTACGGGAAACTCGCCCCAAAGCCTCAAAGCATGGCACCTATAAAGCAGAGGCTGTCCGTCTCTCTACATTCCTGCAGGTTTTCCCTTCAGAAACAGGAGCAGAGCAATTAGACTGGGTCTATAAAGCCCCGTAAACACGGCCCAAGCAGATTAGACGCAGAAGAGTCATTAGCTGTGCTGCACACTAACAATAGAGCCCAGTGTCGCTCTTAAACATCTATCTGTCAGGAGCTCCATTTAGAGTGTGACACACACACCCAGTGGTGGCCATTAGAGCTGGCTGATAATAAGGGTTATCCACTCACTCATTTCCCTCCCTCCGCTCCCTCCATCACTCCGCTTTAAAAGCAAGAGAGTCAGAGAGCGGCGGATGTCGATTTAAAGGGGTGTATAATGAAGACAAACACAAGAGAGGCTTGATTTGTCTTCACCTGCAGACGTTCTCCGAGGAAAAGCGATGCTCTCATGTTGGGTAACAGGCTGGAGCCTAATGTGGAGGCAGCTTTTAAAGGAACAGTCCTTTTAAAGGCTTTTTAATCTGGTGCGATCTGTCACATTTACATTACACCATTGATTTCCGCAGACAATCACTTTGAACAGCATTCCTTGGTTTAAATGAAAGGAATCAAAGCCATAGAGGCCAGCGAGAAGCTGCTTCAGCATCTGCTTCCTGGCTTCTACCATACGAGGTGTGTTCCAGAGTTGCTTGCGTGTAAATAAGTGAAACTAGGGAGGCGTGGTTTGAGGCACGTATGTAGGCGATCCTAATGCACATGCTTGCATTTTTTCTGACCTGCAGAAGCTAATGCATTCATTTTTCCGTAAAGCCTGGCGATTCCCAAGTGGAAAGGATCTGCAAACAGCTGGGAGCTCCATCAGCATAACGCACCATCCATCCTTCATGTTTGATACAGAGTTTCCTGGTCAAACACACACTAGTCCTTCATCAGGCTCCCTACTCTCCCCACATGGCTCAGAGTGACTTCTAGCTCTTTAAAGCTGAAAAAGCCCCCGAAAGGGAGCAGATTTCAGTCCATAGACAACGTTATGCAGAATGCGACGGACCAGCTAAGGGTCAAAGGGACAACTTTGAAGGAGATTAGTGTTTTATCTGAATACGAGCATTTTTTATGAATGAAGGTCAAATATTTTTTGAACACATAGAATTACAGGTGTGTCTGATTAGACGCTGGGTACTGGCAGAAAAGGAGTCATGAATGAACTTCCCCTGCTGCCCTATAAAATGGCACTCAGGCTACTTTTGGGTCGTACTTGGTGAGAGATCACTGACATGCACACAAATATTTTTTTTTTCCAGTTGACAGACTTTGAGACAGGGCGCAGCAATTGTTTCAAAGAATTGCCCACCATTTAGGACCTTCTGACAGAGCTACCATTACCTCGTTTGCAGGGACATCCCAAAAAACAAACACACTGCCCCAACTGCTGGTGGGATCTGAGGAGCATCGCATACGACAGCCGCTCACTAGTAGTTAAACAAGGGACATTAACAGCTCAGTGATATGTGCAGAACATCCTGCGGACAAGTGTCGCCTCTCAGGACAGGGCTTCCAACTGGCACTGTTCAGCAGGATAATGTTCCTCCACACAGCAAAGTATTCCCAGGAATGTCTCTGCCAGACTACAACACTTCCAAGGCCTCAGTCACCAGATTTATCACCAGTTTATGGGTGCTGCTGGGACACCAGCTTCGGTAACCTACCGATATGTGCAGGACATCCTGCGGCCACATGTTGCCTCTCATGCAGGACTAAGGGGCTATGGCCCTGGCTCAACAAAACCCTTCCCACCCTTCAAACATAACCAACCCCCTGTTGAACAACCCCAGTTTAATAATCGTAACATGTATAGGGGTAAGTCAACCAAAAGAAACCCCTAGGAAGGAAGGGGGCTTTGGGTCTTTATGACGTCAACTCATGCCCCTGCTGCCCAGTCTCCAGATTTCTCACCAATCGAGCATTTATGGAAGCAGCTGAGATGCCAGCTTCAGCAGCCTATGAGTGTGAAGGGTATACAGGCCCAGCTGAACTGTGGGTAAATGTGCTGCAGGGTGCCATACAGAACCTGTACGCCTTCGTGCCCAACCGGATCTCATCTTGTATCCAGGTTAGGGGCCCAACAGGGAACTAGAGCCTCATTACAGTTTTCCCTAATAAATTTATCCTCCCTCTAATATTGGAATTACATAGATCGTTACATTCAGTTTCATCCAGTCCATTCCAGCAACTCCTTCGTGGAGAAGGTTTTTTCCTCAGAGTATATAGAGTTATTAGAGAAACGTTACTATGACTATAAGCCACAGACAGGGATTAGCTTAAACAAATGCTGGAGTATCATTTAGTACTAACAGAATCATCTAGAATTAATGTTCTCACACACTCAGGCGTTTGACCGCACTATAAAACCAGAGCCATGAAACCAGCTACTAATGGATTTAATAGAACTGCTTAAAACGAGGGTGAGGGTGGACCGCAGTGTGATTGGATTTCAATAGGCCAGTCACGAGCCACTGCCAGCAAAGAGGGGGATTTCGTGGTAAAGTCATTCCCCTGGATGCAACCCATGTGACTATTGCAGCTACGATTCAGTGGGGTGGGCCTCTTCAAGGAATCTTCAAGGAATAAGACAGGGATTATCAAAGAAGTGCGTCAGACAGACTGCCGTCTGACAAAGATTAGCACTGATCTATCACGATACAACCGACAGAATCTAAACAAGTGGACATCAAATGAGGGTTTAACCAGCATTGCAACGCGTCCACGTAGACAGTGGTCACTGGAGACTGAAGATGACATGACACTATGCCTATATATGGACAAACTCATTGGGACACCTTGAAATCAAAGGCATTATAGAGTCTGTCCTCCTTTGGCTGGAGTGAAAAGGCTTTATAGTACTTTTTGGAGCATTACTGTGAGGATTTGACTGTATTCATTGTATAACTTAGGTCAGGATGTCCCCAACTCGTCCAATGTGAAAAGTGTTGGATGTAGCTCCATCGTTCCAGAGAACACAGTTCCACTGCTCCACAGCTCAAGGCTGAGGGGCTTTATACCCCTGTAGCCCACACCTGGCCCCCGTGGTGCCCGTAGGTTCTCTCCGATTCTGATTCAGATACTATTATCTGTTATCTGGACACAAGTCTTTATATGTAACCAATAGAAGCCGGATGTCACCGTTAAAAGACGGTCATATTGTTTATAGTTGCTGACCATTCAAAGGATGTGGCGGTTTGGGAACCAGCCTTGTGACTGGAAGGTCACTGATTTGAATCCCTGAACTGGCAGGACGTGACTGAAGTGTCCTTGAGCAAGACTCTTAACTCCCCAGCTGCTCCCTGGGAGTCATGGATAGGGCTGCCCACCGCTCTGGGCATGTGTGCTCACTGCCCCCTAGTGTGTGTGTGTGTATCACTGAGTGTGGCTGGGTTAAATGTGGAGGACAGATTCTCCATCAGCGTCTCTTTCACCTACTGTCTGAACGAACCCTGAGAACACAACTCAACCACTACAGGAGTGATCTGGGTGTGTAACGGTGGGTTTTTCCCACCTTTAACTTGACCTGTCTTGTTGGCAGCGTCCCTCTCCACATTGCAGTGTGTTTATTTGCCGTTTACAGGCATGACCGCGCGGTTCTGGCTGAACTGCCTCTAATTGAAAGCTAGTCAAGCTGGGACAAGTGGCCCTGTAACAGCCATTAGGCAATTAGCTTCAATTTACCTGCACCAGAACAAACAGGCCGACGGGCGAACACGGCTCAAATAATCCCACTTCACAAGAAATACCCACCGCTTTCGCTTTCAACACCGCAAACAGATCACACGACTCCGCCGAACAGACGGAGGAACACCGCTCCCAGTGAGGAGCAATCCAATTAAAGCCCACTTTGATTCCTGTTTTTCAAATGACATTAAACGTCCTATTACTGGAACAACACACGGATCATTTACAACCAGCCTCCGTTTTCCTCTCCTCCTTTTTTCTGTCCTCTCCTTCCCTTTCTTTCCCTCATATTCCTTCCTCTTTATCTTGCCTTTCTTCTTTTACTTTTTTTTGTCCCAATTTTCCCCCCATTGTGTGGGGATGTGCCAAGTCCCCAACCCCATTAGGACTCACGTAGATCCTTTTGACACTAGTGGCTGCTGGGCCACTCAGACTTTCTCTCTTCCTCTTCTTTTTTTCCTCACCTCCTTTCCTCTTTACTTCCCTCTTCCCCTCTAGCCCCATCTCCTCTCCCTTCTTTGCTCTTCTCTTCTACCATCATGTCTCCTCTCATCTCCTCTCCACTCCTCTACGTTACTCCCATCATCTCCCAACTCCTCTCTTCCCCTGTTGCCTCATCTCCTCTGCCTTATTTCCTCCTCTCCTCCCATCTCCTCTCCTTTTCTACCATCATGTCTCCTCTCCACTTCTCTCCTCTGTACCTCTATCCCATCATTTCTCATCTCCTCTCCTCTTCTACCCTCATCTTTCCTCTCCACTCCACTTTTCCCATTACCTCCCATCTCCTCTCTTCCCCTGTAGTCTCATCTCCTCTCCCTTATTTCCTCATTACCTCTCCCATCTCCTCTCCTCTCAACATCTCCCACCTCCTCTCATCTCCTCTCCTTCCCTCTAGCCTTGTCTCCCCTCTGCTTCTCTTCCTTTTTCTTCCTCTCTTCTCATCTCTCCTCTCCTCTCCGTTTTCTGGCCTCTTCTTTTAACTCTTTTCATAATTTATTCACTTCTCTTACCCTCACTTCTTCTATGTCCCCCTCCTCTCCTCTTCTATCCCCATCCCTCTAGTTGAACAGCTCTGTAATGTCAGCAATGTCCATGCGGATCCAAAGCTCAGAATGTACCCGCACGTCCAGAAGCTCCACTTCTTTAATCCAGGATGAAAGGCCTGGAGGATCATCATTGTGTTGAACCATATATAATAACTTTTTACCCTTGAAAATGAGGCCAGGCGGTTCAAACAAACTTATAAAAAACGGGGGGAGAAAAAAAGAAAGCTTTAGCGAGTAGACTTCGGATTTTCCCTCACCCTCTCCCCCACGTATAAGCAGAAGCTTGTGGATAATTTAGAGTGCAGAGGGATTCCTATCTTTGCCAGCACGGCAAAGTTCAGTCCTAAACCATGAAGACGTGGCTCATTATGCTGCGTGGCACTAGCAAGTGCAATCCTACTGCCGGGTTTCAGCAGTTCTTTGTAGTTTCACTTCTTATTTACGCTGGGAAAATGCTTTGATAAGGAAGAAACGGCACCATGCGATTTACTCCAGCTCTGGAACCTTCCAGAAATGTGCTTACGCTCTAAAAGCGTCCACAGAGTCAGTGTTTTCCTTTCCCTGACTGCGTCTAAGTTTCCCTGTCTCCGGTTGCGTGTAAATATGGATTGTATCCGAGGTTTGTTTAGGTGCACTGAGACGGCTCCGGGGCTTGTCCGTCCTGTTTGGATCCTTTTATTTTTTCATAATGAGACTTTGTTTTCAGAAACGTAACTCAAGCGTTTGGAGCTCAGGCTTTGAAAGATGCTGAGCTCAACAAAAAAAGGCCTGCCAGCATTCCGAGCCAACACTGCACCGAAACGAACAGTGTTACCTCGGTAAGGCTGTCGTGTTGCTGTGTTCCTCTAAAGGCTGTTCAACACACATCTAGAATTTTGCTTCTGAGCTAATAAGATATTTTATGTGCTTCATAACAAGATGAACCTCGGGTTCTTCCTGATTGGCAAAGACAAAGACGGCCCAGTGTAGAATTTAAGTAAGGTGAGAAGAGAAGAGAAGAGAAGAGAAGAGAAGAGAAGAGAAGAGAAGAGAAGAGAAGAGAAGAGAAGAGAAGAGAAGACAGGCAGTGGACTAATGCGTCTCAGCTGAGGGTCCTTGTCTGGGGACAAGCCGCTGCGTTCTAGGCTCAGTGTAAATGTGAATGAGGTTGGTAATCAGTGTGAAGGTATTTCTGAGTGTATAAGGAAGCTGTGGGGTTCTCTGGTGGTTCTCTGGTGGTTCTCTGGTGGTTCTCTGGTGGTTCTCTGGTGGTGGGGGTGAGTGTGCAAAGCCTGACATTCAGCCTGTCAGCGCAGTAATGGACAGCCTGATCATACTGCTGATGACAGAGTGTTTATGTGGCGCTTTCAGAAAAAAAACAAACTAGATCTGGATCAGAAAACAATAACAAAAAACATTCATTTCAAATAAATAAAAGAGAGGAAGGAGAAGGATAGAGAGAGACATTACAAAACAAAAGAGGAAAAGAAGAGAAGGCAAGAGCAGGGGGAAGGAAGAATAGAAGAAAGAGAAAAGAAGAGATATGAAGAGAAGCGATGAGAAGATTAGAGAAGAGAAGAGAAGAGAAGAGAAGAGAAGAGAAGAGAAGAGAAGAGAAGAGAAGAGAAGAGAAGAGAATGGATGATGTTTATGTATATTTAGGAGAGTATATTTCGGCTGCAGAGACAGAGAGGACGGAGGACTACCGTGGTCTCACTGGTGGAACTGTGATGTTGAAGGGAAGTGTTAATGTGTCTGCAGCTTCTGAAGCTACTTAAAGCTGAAGAAGAAGATCTGCAGCCTTGAATTTGACAGATGGAAACTTTTATGGCTTTATTTGCATTGTAGCCTTTGAGGTGACGCGCTAGTGCAGTAAATTACTACGCTGTCACCAGAACGAGTGTGTGGGATGAATAACCTGAATACCAAATGGGTCGGTTCAGGAATACTGAAGCAGTCCACTCCTGACATAACTAGATCAGCGACTGAGTGCGACTTCCCCTCGCTTCTTTAAAGTGTTCAGCAGCCGGTTCAGGAGACGAGAGGGACAGACACGTGGACAGGCAGACAGACAGACAGACAGAGTAGCTGAAAACCTTCCGGGGCTTCTTCTCTTACCAGCCTGGTTGGTGGTGATGTCTATGGAGACGTGCTGGGCTGGGTACGGGCTCTTGTTGGTTACTCCGTTGACCGCCTGGATCTCGAACGTGTAGAGCGTGTGCGCCCACAGGTTGCTGATCACCACCCTGTTATCGGTGAGGCCCAGCTGACGAGGCACAAATTCCACGTTGTCGTCGCAGTGTGAGCAGGAGCGACGGTCCGCCCGGCATTTCTTACACACGATGTTGTACACAACATCGTCCCGGCCGCCCGTCTCGCGGGGTGGATGCCACTCCAGGATGACCGAAGTCTCATTCACGATGGAGATGACATTCCGGGGGCCAGATGGAACGCCTGCAGAGGAAAGATGGAGGAGGCAGAAGGTTGCAGGATGAGTGATAGAATTATTGAATAGGCAACTCTACTCTAAGTTCTACACAACACCTTGTTTCTCCTCTCACTGTCCATCCTATCAGCTCCTCTGATCACACAGGAGCTCTTTGTGGTTCTATAATTCCAGACTGTAGTTCATCTTTATTCTCCTCCTTTCACCCTGATCTTCAATGATCAGGACCCCACAGGACCACCACAGAGCAGCTATGATGTGGGTGGTGGGTCATTCTCAGCACTGCAGTCACACTGACATGGTGGTGGTGTGTTAGTGTGTGTTGCGCTGGTACGAGTGGATCAGACGCAGCAGTGCTGCTGGAGTGTTTAAACCCCTCACAGAAATGTCCAGAAATGTCCAGCCGACAGCGTCCTGTGGGCAGCGTCCTGTGAGCACTGATGAAGGACTAGAGGACGACCAACACAAACTGTGCAGAAACAGATGAGCTTCTGTCTCTGACTTTTGTAAAGTAAGGTAGGAAAAGATGGCCTGAGTGATGTTTGAGCGTCATGGCAGTGACGTCTGGGAGGACGACTGTAAAAAGTGTCAAGTTAAGACACGGCCTCAATTTATCACGTCTAAAACGTTCAATTTTTAAACGAGCTGGACGAAGATGAATCATTAAAAAGTGATTATCTTCCCTGAACTCATTTAAGTTTTAGATGTGATAAGCTGACGGAACCTCTTTGACTTGATCCAACTTATAATCTCTTTTCAATTGATTGTGGGGAAAGATCACGCGCCTACAACAGCATTACCGAATCAGAAGCTGGGCTGCAAAGCAGCTTTTAGAAGACTTTAATTCCATAACACGTGTATCAGTGGAACACAAATCACTGCATTTCAGATTTGGCTTAATCCTTCAGTTACTGTACGCAGGTTAAACGTCCCAATGTTTGTGGACCTGCCTTCTGGAGAAGAACTTCCAATAGAATAGGACTCTCTGGAGCAGATATACAAACATGACCCTACTGGCACCATGTCTAATGCCAGGCGTGGACTAAAGGGGTATAAACCCCCAGCATTGAGCACAGCACAGGTAACCCATCCACACACACTAGGGGCAGCCCAGAGTGGTGGGCAGCCCTATCTACAGCACCTGGGGAGTTAAGTGTGTGTGTGATACTGTGTGCAGATGGGCAACAGAGGACAAAGTGTGTGGGTCTCTGAGCACCTTAACCTGCTCCACAGCTCAATGCTGGAGGCTTATATACCCCTCTATCCCAAGGGCACTTCAGTCATGTCCTGAAAGTTCTGACCATCCAGTCACAAGGCAGGTTCCCTCACCACCAGGCCACAGTGGAACTGTGTGGAATAGCAGTGATGGAGCTCCATCCATGTAAGCAAGGACGGCCTATGACTGTACCTGATTGCCTCTATAAGTTCGCCCCATTGTGTTGGTAGCATCCTTCGCAAGCAATGTACGGCTCTGGGAAAAGTTTGAAAGATGTTTGAGCAGTTGTAAGAAGGATCGCACCGCAGAACTCAGGGAAGCATGAGGGTCTTTTTGACATATTGTGTCCCATACTGGTTGTGCGGATTTTATTATGGCACCTGTGACATAAAAGATCTGGCAAACCTACATAACCCATGGAGAGGGAGAACTGACGGACTGTCAGACATGGTGACCCAACACCCACTATTACAGACATTCAGCAATCTGTGACTTGACTTCAGTGACTAGTGCCTCTTTTGTCTTTGTAGAGACGAATCACAAATTGTCTCCACATGTGCAGATCTATTGAAGATGTGTGGGATGCTATTGGACGCTCTATCAACACTCCACCCCTCCCGCACCATCTGCAGAACTGAGTGAGAACATCCAAGCTGCATGGGATGGATCATCACAGGACACCATTAGGAACCTCTACAACTCCATGCAGAGACGTCTGACGTGTTGCGTCCAGGTCATGCTGCTTGCCATCAGCAGCCACAGTCTGAGCAAGAGCAAAGTTGGCCTGCTCTCTCCAGGTGGGTAGATGGCGCTCTCTCCCTGCATCAATCTCAATGTGAGGCTGACCAGAACAGGCGTCTGTCAGCCATTGCATCGGAGCTGGGGTCCCGTCGCTGTCCTCCAAGCATGTTGGAGCCCAGCAACCAGAAGTGCCTAGTGTCAGAAGCATCCAGTGTGATATGGGGAGAGATAGTAGGGCAGGGGAATTGGCAAAAAAGAGACAGAAAGAAAACTGAATTAAAATGAACTAAATTAGAGATATACAACTTTTTTTTAAATCCCAGACATCATTAGGACCTCTCTGAAGACTTAGAAAGCCCCGAGACCCTGTCGCCAGTGCAGCTACCATCTGTAGCACTGAGTAATAGTGTGTACAGCCCACATGCATGTGGATATGAGACACCGTCCATAGCTGGAGCGTCTTTTCATCGACCAGTGGGAAAGCTAATCAAAACAACATTTCACGGAATGAGAGTTAATCTCTAACTCGAATGCACACACACACACACACACCCAGCTGGCCTTCTTCCAAGATCAAAAGGAAACCCAGGCTCACGCAGAATTCTGCAGCCAAGCCTTGTTAGAAGAGGCTCAAGCCAGGCAGACTCATGAATGCTCTGTCTGAACACTGCGAAGGAGGTGATGAAACCAGAGAGAACTTGAGAACACAACCAATGGAATGGAGTCCTCCACTAGATTTAAATAAATCCCTTCAGGAATAAACAGAGAGTGATGGGAATTCCGTCTACAGCTCCTCATTTAAACAAAATCATTCCTGTTTTAAAACCTGGCTGGCTGGGTATTAGGGGGTTTCTAATAAAGTGGCCAGTGAGTGGAAACAGAAGGTGGGAGGTTCTAATAAAGTGGCCAGTGAGTAGAAGCACAATGTTGGGGTTTCTAATAAAGGGGCCAGGAAGTGTGAGCCAGAGTTCTGGAATTGCATATTCCAAAACACTTCTGAAAGTTGAGGGGCTGCCAGTGAACTGACCACTTGCTTTAAAATCTTAGGATGTCATCTGTGAAATGTTACACCATCGGTTCTGAAGGCAAGAGTTTTCTCTCGTGAGAAAGGAATTCCAGTGTGATTTCATTCAGCACGCTCATACAATGGCCTATTATGCAGAGGGTTCTCCAGGGACAGCAGAGGGAGAACATTCAGGACCGAGAATGAGGTGATGAAAATGCCCAGCCCCGCGGTGACGATGGACCGGTGGCTCAGAGAGGCTGTAGACCTTCGTCACTTGGCTTTCAACAGCTCCAGGATAGAGACATTGTAAGCCGTGGCCGGCTCTGTAGGGGCGAAGGCAGGTTTTATAGTTTAGTTAGGCTCGGTGGACGGACAGAGAATAAAAGTGTCTGTCAGCTCCCCTCACCCTGCTGGCCTGAGCACAATTCGCAGGTCCGTGACCAAACGTTTGGACCGAAAAAAGCCTTTTGCTTACACTGCAGCTACCACAGTGGGTGTATTCTGATGAGATGACAGTACCTGCATTGTGTATTGAGCTAACAGGCATATGAAAGGGTGAGGAAGGAAAGTGTGTATTAGAGAGAAGAGAGAGAAAGAGATGTGAGAAGACAATTCTGGCCCAAAGACAACCCACGTAAGGTTCTTATGGATCAGTTATGGCAATAGAAAGATGGTAATGGGCAAACTTAGGCATCTGTACAAGTTGGATTTAAGGCTTGTCATAGCATCTGAACCCAGATTAGGTAGGACTGATCACTGTCATTTTACAGACGTGGTAAACACCTGAATAACAACATTTACATTTACACCCTAATGAGGACCTCCACCCTAAACTGGGCCATAATCAAAGTCTCACCATAGCTTGCTTGACCTGAGCCAAAACTACACTTGAAGCTCTTTGACTTCAGGCCAACGCTGAGCCATAACTCATTTGACACTGATCCAAAGCCAGGTCACAACTCTTTTTGAATTTGGGACAAAGCTGGGCCGTAACCTGTTTGACTTTGGGACAAAGCTGGGCCGTAAACTATTTAATTTTGGGACAAAGCTGGTCCGTAACCTGTTTAACTTTGGGACAAAGTTGGGCCGTAACCTGTTTAACTTTGGGACAAAGCTGGGCCGTAACCTGTTTGACTTTGGGACAAAGCTGGGCCGTAAACTATTTAATTTTGGGACAAAGCTGGTCCGTAACCTGTTTAACTTTGGGACAAAGTTGGGCCGTAACCTGTTTAACTTTGGGACAAAGCTGGGCCGTAACCTGTTTGACTTTGGGACAAAGCTGGGCCGTAAACTATTTAATTTTGGGACAAAGCTGGTCCGTAACCTGTTTAACTTTGGGACAAAGTTGGGCCGTAACCTGTTTAACTTTGGGACAAAGCTGGGCCGTAACCTGTTTGACTTTGGGACAAAGCTGGGCCGTAAACTATTTAATTTTGGGACAAAGCTGGTCCGTAACCTGTTTAACTTTGGGACAAAGTTGGGCCGTAACCTGTTTGACTTTGGGACAAAGTTGGGCCGTAACCTGTTTGACTTTGGGACAAAGCTGGTCTGTAACCTGTTTAATTTTGGGACAAAGCTGGGCCGTAACCTGTTTGACTTTGGGACAAAGCTGGGCCGTAACCTGTTTAATTTTGGGACAAAGCTGTGCCGTAACATGTGCCGTAACAACTCTGGGTCATAGTTGGTCCATAACTCTTTTAACTCTGGTCCAAAGTTGAGCTGTAACCCATTTTGCGTCTGGACTGGGCTTTGATATAATTCTGTAGGGAATGTGACGCTGACATTCACTCCTGCTGCAGTCGGGAAAAGACGTCGTCCTCTGAAGACTAACTAAGGGCACTTCAGCTGTGAGTGTCATTTGATGCTGATATATGATTGCAGTTGTTTGTCACTAAATAAAAGAACAACAACAACAACAACAACAAAACTGTCAGTGCACAGTCACACAGCCAATACTGAAGCAAATTGACGACGATTTTTCCTCCTTAAACTTCGAAAAGAAAGCACCCAGCAGCCGCACGACGTACAAGCATCACATTTAACAACATTCCCAATTCAATAAAAGTGCATTCTCTCCATTTTCATTCCGGCGAGGTTGTTTACCTCTCTCTGCTTCACTCCCATAAGTGCCAAAACAAATTCAAGCGCAGGGCTTGTTTTAAGACGAAAAGGGGGATCAGTCTGATTGAATCCGATACGTGCTGATGATTAATGATGAAACGTTAACGTTCAGATGTTTGGGCTTCGTGCAAAAAAATGCCACTGCATTCCCAACGTTCAGCTATCCACCCGAATCCCTTCACCATCGATCGGCACACTGTGGAGACAAACTGTTTTCGTAACAGAAGTCTTCAACCCCTTGCAAGGTCAAGTACATTTACCTGGCAGTTGATTGGTATTCCAGGTGGCAGCAATGTGGAATTCACTTGAAACTGTCCGGTCTGTTCTGGATTCTGCAGTTCTGGGCCTGGACCGGGAAGCTTAATCTTGGAACAACGAAATAATTCAAACGCAGGCAGGGTCGTAACTGAAAGCACTCAATTACGGCATTCGACGGGAGCTTTAATGTTATTTGTTGAATTTACTGCCTTCATTCATTAATATCTGATCGTCGGCTGCCGTTCGGAGGGACTGCACTTCATTCCTCGCTCAACACTTCAGACGTAAGCAGGGATGACGATAACAGGCATTTTGTCACGACTACAGAGACGACCAGCGAACATCAAAACATCAAAGAACTGCTCCTTTTCCTTTTCTCCACTTTTCATGTTTACAGCATTAATAACGCTGTTTACTCTTTTATGTCTGAGCAACGGGACTAAGATACTGGTACTGAGGGAGAGAGAAGAGTGGAGGGAGAGAGCGAGAGAGTGCAGGAGGGAGCGAGAGAGTGCGGGAGAGAGCGAGAGACAGGAACAGAAATAGCGAGAAAGAGAGAAACCGCTTTCCCTAACTATGGAAGTCCATTAGCTTGGATTAGTATTCAGATCATCTGGCAACTTCTGCGGGACTGTGAATGCTCCGCTGTGTTTAATATACACAGATCAGCCATAACATTATGAACTGCACTCACTGACCGTACTGCGGGTCATTCCCAGCACTGCACCGTCACTGACGTGGTGGTGGACCGGATCAGAAACAGCAGTTCTGCTGGAGTCTGTGCAGAAACAGATGAGCTTCTGTCTCTGACTTTACATCTACAAGGTGGAGACTCTCGGTAGGAGTGTCTGATAGAGTGGACAGTGAGTGGACACAGTGTTTAAACACTCCAGCAGCACTGCTGTGTCTGATCCACTCGTACCAGCAACACACACTAACACACCACCACCATGTCAGTGTGACTGCAGTGCTCTGAATGACCCACCACCCACATAATAGCTGCTCTGTGGTGGTCCTAGATCCTAGATCATTCTCGTCACCATCAGTGGTCAGAGACTGAGAGCAGAATTGGCCATGCTTCCTCTCAGTGGGTAGATACATTGAGATACTGGCTGGCACAGGTATTTGTAAGGCGCTGTGTTGAAGCTGGGTCCCCAACACTTTCCTCCACGAATGTTGGCGACGTGGAGAAAGTTTGCATGAAGCTGGTCCCGGCTCAACGTTCTACCAGACCGTATTCCATGACTTGAAGTGCAGAACCGAACATACACCACACAGCTGTGGTGTCTGATGGAACTGATGCAGGCCAAAGACAAAGAACTCAACGTGTTGAGTTGCATTAATGTGCTGAGGCAGTCTGAGAGAGTCAGAGTGAGAGAGAGAGAGAATGCAAGATGAGAGAGTGTGAGCGAGAGGATTCAGTAAACGAGAGAAAAGGAAGATGAAATGAGGGCAGCGATCAGAGAACATTGCAGGTTCTGACACATTTAAACTGCTCTCTAAGGAAACTTCAGGGAGTGCATTCCAGTTCACACACACACACACACACACACACACACACACACACACACACACACACACACACACACACACACAACACACACACACACACACACATTATCAGAAATGCTGGGGGCTTTATACCCCTCTAGTCCATGACTGGCATTACCCATGATGTCTATAGGTTCACAGCTTCACCTTCAGAGAGTCCTTTTCTTTTGGCACTACTTATCTACAAGGACTAGACAAGCCATGTGTGCATTTGCACCTCTGTGTCAGCAATGGGTGCAACTTAAACAAGCTGAGTACATTGATTAGCAGGGGTGTCCATAAACTTTTGGACATATAGTGTATGAGAGGGAAACGTTGATGTTTGGGTGTGTATGTTTACTGCTCTGTCTACGTGAACATGATCTGATCAGAGAGAGGGGGCGGGGCTGATGATCAACCTGCACACAGACTCTGACTGATCAGAGAGAGGGGGCGGGGCTGATGCTCAACCTACATACAGACTCTGACTGATCAGAGAGAGGGGGCGGGGCTGATGACATCACTGAACCAGATATTGGACTATAGAGGAAAATAAGAATGGAGGGGCTGTTTGCTCTCTTTCTTTGCTCACACAGTGTTCAAATTTCAGAATAAAAGTCCTGAGAAAGGATAAAACTGACACATATATAATATATTTTCTGAAATGTTTTTCTATCTATGACAGTTTGGGAGTGAAGCACTGGGCCTGTACGTAGAGGGTCTGAGGGATTTACTGTCTTTGTCAAGGCATTATAATAGAAATGCTGATGGGCTCCAGTTCCAGATCTGTGAAGTGTGTCGCAGGTGATGCTGCCGCTGTCGATCAGCATGCCGTAGCTGACTCTAAAGCAAACACACTGCACGTGTACTTCAATCTATAGCTCTTAACCCGCTGCACCGGCACGGCTGGCTGTCAGTCAAAGCCACCGCCAGGGGTAACGGTGGAATAAAGAGCTCACACACACACAAATCAGGGGTATCAGAAACCCAATCAGAGAAAAATCGGCCCTGGCAGCCGCTTAATGTCCGATTAAGGCACTAATACGAGACTAACTGGGATTTGCTCAACGATTGAATGTGTCAAGCTGCTTTGTCTGCGCGTGTGTAGTGTTTAGACATGGTCAGTGTCAATACAGCAGGAAGGTCATCATTATCTCAGCAGTAGCCTGACACGTACGGTACCAACACACACACACATTATCCACAACAGACAGCGAGACAGATGTTTACAAGATGAGATGCGGTTGTCATAGAGACATACAGGTCGTGTATGGAATCTTGCAGCACATTGAACCTAAACTCATAGGCCAAGGACGTGTTGCAACCTGGTGGAGACATTCCTGGGAAACCCTTGCTGTGTGTGGGAGCGTCATCCTGCTGAAGAATGCCAGTTGGAAGCCCTGCCATGAGAGGCGACACTCAACACTGTGGTGAAAGGATGTCCTGCTGGACATTTCTGGTTGGTGGACTGTTGTAAGACCAGCAGTGACACTGAGGGGTTTAAAAACTCCAGCAGCTCTGCTGCGTCTGATCCACTCGTACGAGCAACACACACTAACACACCACCACCATGTCAGTGTGACTGCAGTGCTGAGAATGACCCACCACCCACATCATATCTGCTCTGTGGTGGTCCTGTGGGGTCCTGATCATTGAAGATCAGGGTGAAAGGAGGAGAACAAAAGTCTGCAGAGAAACAGATGAACTACAGTCTGGAATTATAGAACCACAAAGTGCTGCTGTGTGGTCAGAGGAGCTGATAGAGTGGACAGAGAGAGGAGAGACAAGGAGGTGGTCATAATGTTATGGCTGATCAGTGCCCTGCGTAGAACATTCATCACAGCTTGTTTCGTCTTGTACGGCGTTTTGGACGCACTCCAGGGTCTTCACGTAGCGTGTTGATGTGGTGATACAGCAGGGGTTGGTTGAAATTGTTTGAATTCCTGACATCACAAGCTCACAGACCCCGAGAGTGAGATGTGATACCACAACCGGAGCCCTGGACCGCTGTGAGAATGAGGTGAAGAGGTTGATGTTCGAGCATTTGGATCTATACTGCCTGAATCACGGCGACCCAATCACGGGCTGCCTTATACATAATCCCCCACTCCGCAGAACGACGGCACAGACGCCGAGGTATGCACGTTTACGTGTGTGTGAATACACATCTTTGTGTGTGTGTGTGTGAGGTGGGCTTAAGGACACTGCGAAGTGGGCTGGAAGCAGTAGCTGCAGCCAGAGGATTAGCAAGGCAATTACAGTGGCTTAGAGTGTGTTTACGGCATCTGTACCAACACCTCACCCCCGTCCCTCTACTGCGTGTATGTATTTGTGATGGAGCATATTGTTGGCTTAGTGTGTGTGTGTGGACATGTGTGTGTGTGTGTGTGTGTGTGGAAGGCCGACAGACCTGTAGACCTACAGACCCATTCCCTCCAAAAAATACAAGAAAACGACAAATCAGAGAAACGACAAATGTATAAGAGTGGGAAGGAAGTCAGTCGTCAGTGCAGTGTAGTGGACACACTCGTCTCCCACACAAACACACCTACATAAACAGAGCTCTTCATTAATATGGCCGATGAAGTTGGTTTAATTCCACAACGGCCCGCTGCTGGTGAAATCCCAGCCCTGTTACGTCCGTGAGAAGCAGCAGCTAAAAGAACACAGCGCAGTGTTTTATAGCTCAGGCTCAGATAACGACTGTACAGTCACAACTACACTCACAGTCATTAGTAATTACACTGATTTAACTCACCGTGTTCTGCACACAGGACTGAGACCTCCGCATTTAACCCATCCACACACTAGTGAACTCACACACCAGGGGGGCAGTGAGCACACATGCCCGGAGCGGTGGGCAGCACTATCCTCAGGCCCTGGGGAGCAGCTGGGGAGGTCAGTGCCTTGATCAGGAACGTCCTGACACTTCAGGCATCTAAACCATCGACCTTACAGTCAGAGGACTGGTTCCCTAAACACCAGACCATGACAGATCAGTAATACTCACAATGACTCCCAGTAATACTCACAATAACTCCCAGTAATACTCACAATAACACCCAGTAATACTCACAATAGCTCCCAGTAAGACTCACAATAACACCAGTAATACTCAAAATAACTCCCAGTAATACTCACAATAACACCCAGTAATACTCAAAATAACTCCCAGTAAAACTCACAATGACTCCCAGTAATACTCACAATAACTCCCAGTAATACTCACAATAACACCCAGTAATACTCACAATAGCTCCCAGTAAGACTCACAATAACACCAGTAAGACTCACAATAACTCCCAGTAATACTCAAAATAACACCAGTAATACTCACAATAACTCCCAGTAATACTCAAAATAACTCCCAGTAATACTCACAATGACTCCCAGTAATACTCACAATAACTCCCAGTAATACTCACAATAACTCCCAGTAATACTCACAATGACTCCCAGTAAAACTCACAATGACTCCCAATAATACTCACAATAACTCCCAATAATACTCACAATGACTCCCAGTAACACTCACAATAACTCCCAGTAATACTCACAATAACACCCAATAATACTCAAAATAACTCCCAGTAATGCTCACAATAACACCCAGTAATACTCAAAATAACTCCCAGTAATACTTACAATAACCAGTACTACTCACAATAACCAGTAATACTCACAATAACACCCAGTAATACTCAAAATAACTCCCAGTAATACTCACAATAACCAGTACTACTCACAATAACCAGTAATACTCAAAATAACACCCAGTAATACTCACAATAACAACCAGTAATGCTCACAATAACACCCAATAATATTCAAAATAACTCCCAGTAATACTCACAATAACACCCAGTAATAATCACAATAACTCCCAGTAATACTCACAATAACCAGTACTACTCACAATAACACCCAGTAATACTCAAAATAACTCCCAGTAATACTCACAATAACACCCAGTAATACTCACAATAACTCCCAGTAATACTCACAATAACAACCAGTAATACTCACAATAACTCCCAGTAATACTCACAATAACACCCAATAATACTCACAATAACTCCCAGTAATACTCACAATAACTCCCAGTAATACTCACAATAACACCCAGTAATACTTAAAATAACTCCCAGTAATACTCACAATAACACCCAATAATACTCACAATAACTCCCAGTAATACTCACAGTAACTCCCAGTAATACTCAAAATAACTCCCAGTAATACTCACAATAGCACCCAGTAATACTCACAATAACACCCAATAATACTCACAATAACTCCCAGTAATACTCACAATAACTCCCAATAATACTCACAATAACTCCCAGTAATACTCACAGTAACTCCCAGTAATACTCAAAATAACTCCCAGTAATACTCACAATAGCACCCAGTAATACTCAAAATAACTCCCAATAATACTTACAATAACTCCCAGTAATACTCAAAATAACTCCCAGTAATACTCACAATAACTCCCAGTAATACTCACAATGACTCCCAGTAATACTCACAATAACACCCAATAATACTCACAATAACTCCCAGTAATACTCACAATAACACCCAATAATACTCACAATAACTCCCAGTAATACTCATAATGACTCCCAGTAATACTCACAATAACTCCCAGTAATACTCACAATAACACCCAGTAATACTCACAAGAACAACCAGTAATACTCACAATAACACCCAGTAATACTCACAATAACACCCAGTAATACTCACAATAACACCCACTAATACTCACAATAACACCCAGAAATACTCACAATAACACCCAGTAATACTCACAATAACACCCAGTAATACTCACAATAACAACACTATATAACACACTGATTATTACACTATAATACACCAAAATATGTCCATAAACCCCAATAACTCACAACACCACCTAATAACACTCACAACTCATATCACACAATATTTCACCCAATATCTCCTAACAGTAACTCACAGAACACTCAGACTCAATCACTCTCAAACCTTCATACAGTATCACCCAGTAATATTCACACACACACACACACACACACACACACACACACACACACACACACACACACACACACACACACACACANACACACACACACACACACACACACACACACACACACACACACACACACACACACACATACATAAACCTGTACGCTACCTTTAATCATTTCTGAATTGCACAGCTTTATCTAATTAACCAGCAAGCTGTCAAAGTGCACACACACACACACACACACACACACACACACACAAACACACACACACACAAACATACACACACACACATACAAAGACACACACACACACACACACATACACGCACACATACAAACACACACACACACACACACACACACACAAACACACACACACACACACACACACA
>CM067502.1:1225711-1235711 GCA_034509495.1 Acestrorhynchus altus | reverse complement strand
CCATTCTGACCGCAGGACCTCGGTTTGTCCGTTAATTCCTTTTCATTATTTTCCTTGGATACAAACACTCAAGCCTAAAGAACAGCGATTTCCGGAGTCACTGAATTTCACCGTGAATAATGAGTCGCTCTCAGAGACGCAGGCGATACGTCGAAGCAGTCACATGACAAAATGAACCAATCACGCAACCCTACTTAAGACACTTAAGATTTGAGGATTTGGGCCTTAAGACAACAATTAGACATGTGCTCATGGGGAAAGGTAAATGTGGGTTCCTTAAGGATTGTGGACATCCTCTTGGTTCCCTGAATCAGGATGTTACCAGTTCAAAAACAGAACACAATGAGCAAGTAGATGGAATCTCTCAAAGAAGACATAAATTGAATAACATCTAGCTGGTACGAGTGGATCACACACAGCAGTGCTGCTGGAGTGTTTAAACCCCTCAGTGTCGCTGCTGGACCGAGAACAGTCCACCAACCAGAAATGTCCAGCCGACAGCGTCCTGTGGGCAGAGTCCTGTGAGCACTGATGAAGGACTAGAGGACGACCAATACAAACTGTGCAGAAACAGATGAGCTTCTGTCTCTGACTTTACACCTACAGCAGTATCTACACCAAACCTCCGACCTGGAACTCACTGCTTTCCATCGTGTGTATGAGGTGCATGAACTCACTGGTGCAGGGCATGTCTGGCTGGTCTCCGTCTGCTCTGTAGTAGCCGTTCCTGCAAACGCAGATGGTGGAGGCCTCAGATGTGGATCTACTGTTGGGGGGACACTGCAGACACAGCTCCGTGCCCTGACTCGACTTAAACGTCCCCGGAGGACATGCTGCAAAGAAAGAGAGAGCGAGAGAGACAACTTAGTGATGGAACAGTCATTTCTGTAAAATCTTGAATATGAAACGATACACTTCCTCTGAGAGCCAGAGAAATGGAGAAGAGGGAGAGAGAGAGAGAGAGAGAGAGAGAGAGAGAGAGAGAGAGAGAGAGAGAGAAATATCGTATTTGATGCACAATCACAGCATGCCAAGACTAGTCACAAACATACAAATCCACAGACAGCAGAAACTCCACCCTCACACCCTCAAACATCAACTGAGCAGAAAGGCTGGAGAAGGAATGGCTGTAGACTGAAATATGGGAGGTACATTCAGTATTGTCCATGGAAGAACTTCTGCAGAAGCCATGTTTATTCAGTTGTTTATTAAGTGCTGGCCTCAATGACACGAGGACCATCATCACAGAGCACTTTGGAGGAAACCTCAGAGAATAGTTTGGTTTGCTCTTGATTGTTGAAGTGAGTGGGATCACCATGGCAGGATACAAAGAGCTCTCTGAGGCCTTCAGAAAGAAGAAGTAGAAGGCTTTCAGGTTTGCCAGAAAACACCTGGATAAAGAGCAGAAGAAGCTCATAGCAGCTGTGAAGCATGGTGGTGGGAGTGTGATGGTTTGGAGCTGCTCTGCTGCAGCAGGGTGTGGAGATCTCTCCATCATAGAAACCACTGTGAGATCTTTATTGTATCAGAGGGGGTTTGAGGAGAACTTAAGAGCGTCTGTACAAAGACTGACACTGAAACATCACAGAGCTGCTTGGAGGAGTGGGAACGACGTTCTTCCAGTCGAGGTCAGAGACGGTAGACGGTTCTAGAAACATCTCACTGAGGGGGGGTCTGAACTTTATCCTCATAGGACACGTTCATTTCTATTAATTACGTTTAATAAATGATGTTTAAAGACGTTTCTTCAGTTGTAGGTGTTTAGTTATATCAGCTCCATCTCTCAGTGTCATTATGATGAAGATGAAGTATGTTCAGATATGTTCATCAGCTCTGGTCCTGAGTTACGAACCCTAGAAAACGAACATGTACGTTCCCCCTTTAGAGTGCAGATCTCGGGTTGTAAAAATACTGATTTATAAACTGGGGGGGATTGAGGGGGACGTGTCCAATAGCAGCTCCACGAGCAGCTCCACGGGCAGCTCCACGGGCAGCTCCACGAGCAGCTCCACTCATCCAGAACACTGGCTAATTAATGCTTCATCATGTCGTCAATAAGTAACAGTTATCCTAATCCTAATATCGACCCAGCACGGAATTCCGGCAATTACCGCACGGGGTATGAATATGCACGGCTGCTCATTAATATGCATTGCATACAATTCATAGGAGGACCATGGATGAGTAATACGTCCATTTATCGTCCAGCACATCTATTTGCATCTAGAGACCATTGGAGAGAGTAAACAAAGAGCAGAGCGAGCGGCCAGGGAGATGGATGAGTGCAGCGGAGGGAGGGACGGAGGGAGTGTCCTCCTCTGGTTTAATGAGAGAGGAGAGGGATAACTCATTCCTCTTTCTCAGCCCAAACGATCCGGCTCCGTCCTCCCGCTGATGGAGAGATAAAATCTTCACACCTTCTCTCTGACCAGAGCCTTCAGAGATTTAATTAAACATTTTACAGTTCATTAAAAACAAAAGTAGATCCGCAGGGTTCTGGAGGGGCAGATCAAATTTTATTGGATGGTTAAATATTTAAAAGTGTCCTTTAGGTTATCAGCTTCGGAAGTACGAGACAGTGTCCGTACATCGATTTTCCAGTCTGGTGGACGAAGGACTAGTGCAGGCAGAGGCAGATTCCAGGTAAGAAGGTGGAGGCTACAACAACAGAGACAATGCTGTTGGTCACACCTGACGTTCTGTCTGGGGCTCCTCCCCCTTGATTTGTTTATTCCCAGCTACAGGTTCGAGCGCCCCATCACATGACGTTCCGCACACTGGGGGAAACACAAACTCTAATCCCATCAACATCACACTTTAAATACTGGGTGAAGGTTCTGTATGTCATCCTGCGGTACACTTATCCACAGATGTTGCAGCTGGAGACCTACACACTCGTAGGTTGCTGAAGCTGGCGTCCAGCTGCTCCCATAAATGGTCAATTGGTGATAAATCTGGTGAGCATCCCAGGAAGTCATTCCCGGGAAAACCCTTGCTGTGTGTGGGAGCATTATCCTGCTGGTGTCTGCAGGATGCCCTGCACATACGGCTGAGCTGTAAGTGTCCCTCACATCCCTACTAGGACACTTCCCCCAGATCATGATACCAACCACTGGGACAGTGTATGGCGCCACTGCAAAGGCAAGACAGAGGCGCTCAGAACAAGGTCACCATACCTGATGGTCACCATCCTGCATCTCTCAGTCCAATGATCAATGATCTCTCACCAAGAGGTACACAACCCAAAAGTAGCTTCCGAGAGCCGTTTTATAGAGCAGCAGGAGAAACGCCTTTTACACCTTCTTGTGGCAAGACCCATAAGTGGCCCGTGATAGGGGGCGCTCTAACCAGCAGATGGGAACGAACAGTAAACAATCTGAGGACGAAGGGTGGACTGACCATTGTCCTCTGTTAGAATTGTAGGCGACCAGTCCACGTTTGATGGAAAGGGAGAAGTGGAACGAAAGAAATACGAGGGAAAACGAGAAAAGAGAGAGAAACATTTGGTTCACAGCTTTGTCCAACACACACACACACACACACACACACACACACACACACACACACACACACACACACACACACACACGCGACAGAATGTGTGAAGGTGTGGGCAGTGTGGTGTGGGCTGACAGACAGCTTTTGACCTGGCCCAACTGACGCTGATGCTGCCTTCTGCTTTGGCAGCACACACACACACACACACACACACACACACACACACACACACACACGCAGCACTGGATTCCAAAAACTGCAACACTTCAACACCTTCTCCAGCCCACACAATGCAATAATATAACAGTTATGAAACACGCTGGGCTCCTGGTAAACAAGCCATACATCAGAGAGAGAGAGAGAGACAGAGACAGAGACAGAGAGACAGAGAGACAGAGTGAGAGAGACAGAGACAGAGACAGAGTGAGAGAGAGAGAGTGAGAGAGAGACAGAGACAGAGTGAGAGAGAGACAGAGTGAGAGAGAGACAGAGAGACAGAGTGAGAGAGACAGAGACAGAGAGACAGTGAGAGAGAGACAGAGAGACAGAGACACAGAGTGAGAGAGAGACAGAGAGACAGAGTGAGAGAGAGACAGAGACAGAGTGAGAGAGACAGAGAGACAGAATGAGAGAGAGACAGAGACACAGAGTGAGAGAGAGACAGAGAGACAGAGTGAGAGAGAGTGAGAGAGACAGAGAGACAGAGTGAGAGAGACAGAGACAGAGTGAGAGAGACAGAGAGACAGAGTGAGAGAGACAGAGACAGAGTGAGAGAGAGAGAGACAGAGAGACAGAGTGAGAGAGAGACAGAGACAGAGAGACAGAGTGAGAGAGACAGAGACAGAGAGAGAGAGTGAGAGAGAGACAGAGTGAGAGAGAGAGAGTGAAAGAGAGACAGAGAGAGAGAGACAGAGTGAGAGAGAGACAGAGAGAGAGAGTGAGAGAGAGACAGAGTGAGAGTACCAGGTACCAGTTCACAGTTCTACGGGGGGCTTTATACACCTGTATGGTTGTTGGTGGCCTCTGAACATGGTGGCCTTCACGCTTTGGGTTAGAAGAACCAATAATGGATCCATAAAGAACCTTTTGTTGGTTGAGATGAGATGAGAGTCCACACGTCCTTTAAATGCACTTCTTTAATCCAGCAATTTCACTCACTTTTACTAAATGTGGTTTCGTTTTTATTTTCTTTTTGAAAATATGTCATAAAGACGCATCATCACATCATCTGCTTTATTTTTCCTCCGAGTTCAGTTTCTGTTACTTTCATTGTTTAGTTGTTGTTTGTTGTTCTTTAAGGCTGTATTTGACTTTACCGGTTCATCAGACATCGATTTATTTCCCCCAAATTCTGTTTCCATTTTCTCCATGAATAAAATGTCCTTCATCAAAAACTCAGGACCGTAGACAGTTTGTCTACAGCACGGCTTGAAGAACCTTTCTTAACACCTTTCCTTGTGATGCACCAGTCGTTTACACCAGTCGTTTACACCAGTCGTTTACACCAGTCGTTTACACCAGTCGTTTACACCAGTTGTTCACTATCATCCCAGCATTGAGTTGTAGGGGGTGTTCGAGGCTGCTCGTGCGGTTTCATGTGGGAATGTTCAAGGTCCAACTTCCCACAACAAACTGTAACATCCCCCAAAAAAGATCGGTCCGATCTCAGCTACAGGATCATCTCACAGCAGCCCATCCCTAATCAGAGGGACATTCCGCGGAATTCTACTCAGCAGGTAGGATTGTGTTTTCCAGACTGACTGTGATGTTTTCTCACACTGTCTGAATGTGGAAGTGTGTTTACCACACTGTTTCAGTAAGGGCTGCCCTCTCTGACTCTCTCTCTCTCTCTCTCTCTCTGTGACTTTGAGTCTCACTCTCTTTTTCTCTGACTCTCTCTTTGTGACTCTCTCTCTGACTCTCTGACTCTATCGCTATTTATATCTGTCTCTCTCTCTCTCTCTCTCTCTCTCTCTCTCTCTCTGTGTGACTCTCTCTCTCTCTGTGACTCTATCTGAGTCTCACTCTCTTTTTCTCTGACTCTCTCTTTGTGACTCTCTCTCTCTCTCTCTCTCTCTCTCTCTCTCTCTCTGTATCTGACTCTCTCTCTCTCTCTCTCTGACTCTATATCTATCTCACTCTCATCTTTTGAACAAATAAAGGTTGATGTAGGAATTCAATTCCCTCTAAAACACACACACACACACACACACACACACACACACACACACACACACACACACACACACACACACACACAGGCCTGAGTCAGTATGTGTTTAATGATGTGTACAGAGTCCACCCTGAGGCCGATGTTTACTGCGAGAAACAACGCTGTGAATGTGCTGTAGTGAATCTACTGCTGAATCAGCACAGACACACACACACACACACACACACACACACACACACACACACACACATACATACACGCAAACACACACACACACACACACACATACATACACACATACATACACACACACACACATCCAAACATATGCATACACAGACTCACACATGCATGAACACACACACACACACACACACTCTCTGACCCTGTTAAATGTCACTCTGATCAGTGTGTGTGGTTGGAAACACAGTCAAAAGGAAGCACATCACATTGCTGGACTGGACGCTGGAGTGGACGCTGCTGGCGTTCCCTTCTTCCTCTCGTCCTCAAAGTGTTGGAAAGTTCTGCCTTTATTTCTTTCTTTCTGCTAATTGAGCTCGAGTGTACGAGCGCGAAGCTTCCGCATCAAATCCATTAATTAACTGCGCTGCCTTTCTCCGTCATAGGGGAGAGCCGTGAAGCGCAAAGCTGAAAACTACACAGGCCTTATGGGAAGAGGGAGCGCGAGAGAGCGCGAGAGAGACAGCTAGAGAGAGCTTGGTGGAGAGCCCAAAGCGTTCGCTGAATCTGAAAAGTGGAGGCGTTCTCTTTTCCTCAAAAGAGCAATCCAGCCATTCCGAAGGAGATGAAAGAAAGAGTGTTTGCCATGTTAGAGCTGAAGATATGTCTCGCATTAAGCCTGTGTGTGTGTGTGCGTGTGTGTGTGTGTGTGTGTGTCCAAAGAAGTGAAGATTAAACAGCATCTCTTCAGGGTGGTTGTCTTGGTGCATGGCCCACATTCTCTTGAGATCCAGCTCTCTATCATATCAATAACGAACCCTTAACGTATCTCAGACAGACGTTCTGACATAACGTCCGGTAAATACTGACCATCGCATACCAGGGACACCCCACAGGACCTGCCTGATGTTTTGGAGACGTTCTGAACCAGGTGGTTCTGGTCAAAGTGTCTCGGATTCGTACGTCAGCTTCACTCACTTGCTGCTTCAAACGGATTCCGTGTATTTTGCGTCTCAGGCTTTTACACACGTCAGCGCCATCGCTAGGCCGAGATTGGATCCCCACCCAAAAAAATCCAGCCAAGAACTGTTCCGTGGTCAGAAAGTGACCACTGATGAAGGGCCAGAGGACGGCCGACCCCAACTGTGTACCGGCAGATGGACTCCACTCTCCACCGGTACACCAGCAAGGTGGAGTGACACAGTTTCCAATAAAGTGGCCAATTTGTGTGTGTAATCTCGACCTTTGGGCCGTTCCGAGGATTACACTGTTGTGAAAACACGGGTGCAGGTGTGGCTCTCGTGCACACGGGTCAGAGGAACGGGTCAGAGGAACGGGTCAGAGGAACGGGTCAGAGGAACGGGTCAGGACCATAGGAGTGTGTGTATGGATATTCATAAACACATTATGCAGTAAAAAGTGGTGGAAGGGCCATCTGGCCTCTCCCTCTCCCATGGGCTTTCTTCATGGGGAGAGTACAAATATTTACAACACACACACACACACACACACACACACACACACACACACACACACACACAACAAGACTCCAATCTGTCCCGGCTTCCCTCTGTGTGCTTGGGGAACTTACAAACACACACACACACACACCAACAGGACTCATTTAACTGCCACTTCAAAGCTACAGATTGCATAGCCCTAAGGGCCCAAAGGACACACACTGTTCACACTCTCGAACAAAATCACAACACGTGTCCAACGGTGCAGAGGGACATATGCAAAACACACACTCGCTCAAAACTCTCCCAGACAATACTGCGGGGCCAGATCCTTCCAGAACAGCTCAAACTGGAAGTTGGACTTCGCTCCAGGGTGCAATAATTTGCTGCAGTAATGGAATTGAATTGCTGCTGTGATGTGAATATAAACACTGTCTTTATGGAGCGACTGTAGAGACGGTGGTATTTACACCATCAGCCACAGCATTATGACCACCTCCTTCTTTCTACACGCACGGACCTTCCCTCTGTAATCACAGACCGTAGTTCATCTGATCTTCAAAGATCAGGACCCCACAGGACCACCACAGAGCAGATATGATGTGGGTGGTGGGTCGTTCTCAGCACTGCAGTCACACTGACATGGTGGTGGTGTGTTAGTGTGTGTTGCTGGTACGAGTGGATCAGACGCAGCAGTGCTGCTGGAGTGTTTAAACACCGTGTCCACTCACTGTCCACTCTATTAGACACTCCTACCGAGTGTCTCCACCTTGTAGATGAAAAGTCAGAGACAGAAGCTCCTCAGAATCTGTTTCTGCACAGTTTGTGTTGGTCGTCCTCTAGTCCTCCATCAGTGCTCACAGGACACTGACCACAGGACACTGTCAAAAATGGTTGCACCCAGAAGAAATCAACCGCCTGCAATGCACATCTACAATGGAAGAATGGCAGCAGGTCATCTTCAGTGATGGTGTGATGGTGTGGGTGCAATTTCGTATGATCCCAGATCACCGTTGATCTTCATTACAGACACTTTAACCGACCAACGTTATGTTAATGAGGTTCTGCAACCAGTGGTTCTACCTTTTTTGAACACACACTCCGGTGCTCTATTCCAACAGGACGACGCTCGTCCACACCTCGTCTTGAAGACACAGATATTACGCCGTGGTCGATCTCATCTCCAGACCTGTCCCTGATTGAAAATGTGTGGGACGCTATTGGACGCTCTATCAAAACTCCACCCCTACCACACCACCTGCAGAACTGAGTGAGAACATTCAAGCTGCATGGGATGGATCATCACAGGACACCATTAGGGAACCTCTACACCTCCATGCAGAGACGTCTGGTGTGTTGCTTTAAACCCGATGCTGTACTGAGAGACACCACTTCTGTACGTCCTTCTTTTGTCCCATAAATGGACAAAAGGCCCGGAGCAGACGCACAGGTCATTTGAGTCTCATCTATCTTCATGAATCCATTTCAGCACTCGTAAGCGAACACTGGGTTCAGAGATCACAAGCTCATTTGACCTCACGGCCTCCAGGCTGCTTTGCACTTTAGGGGGACAAGGACGGGCGAGAGAGTGGAATATAGAGAGAGGTGGAGATGGAGGGAGAGACGGGCTGAAACTGACACAGATGGAGAGAGCATTCCATCTTCCCTTTGAATAAGCACAGACGTGTTTGTGTGCCCACTCCTGTTTGTCTGTGCTCTTTACTCTGGAAGACAGTGATGTATGAAGCTGACCAGATAAAACTGACTTTCTCCTTCACTTCACTAGATAAAAGATTAGTCTGTGTGTGTGTGTGTGTGTGTGTGTGTGTGTGTGTGTGTGTGTGTGTGTGTGTGTGAGAGACAGGTGATAGTGAATGCATCACGTTTCTGGCTTTTCAGAAAATCCGTTCGGCTTTACCTCAGCGTGGCCCGAAGATCCCCTTCGGTAAACACCCAACGCAAACATCTCTGCACACGTCCGGTGTTTATTTATCTTCACTGTCTGGGTTCTTCTGTGGTTCTGAATTATGCAGGAGCTTAGGAACGTTCAGCGGCGCCATTATTATGATAAATCTCTGGACTGTGATTTTGTATCAACACCCAAAACCTGGTTTTGATGTTTGTTTGTTTGTTGTCTAATACATTCATTTCAAGCGATACGGTTCAATCAGTGGAAGAATCCGTTCTATGCCAACCCACATATACGGGCAAAAGTATCTGGACACATTGCTGGAGGCATTGGCAGCTGAATGGAACTGGAGCTGTGTGCCGTCCATCCAGTTGTTTGTCTTCCGGAAATAATCATCGGACATCTATAGCCGATGTTCTTGTTGGCTGAATGCAATCAAATTCTCTTAGCAATGTTCCAACATTGATTGTAATGTCTCCCCTGTTGAGGAAGGCTGTACTGCAGCAAACTGGAGACTAAAGGAACGTGAAGGACAGCATTCTGACTTTGCTCTGTGTGGATGAGAGCACTGGTGTGGCTTTAGACTGGTGGAAAACCTTCTGCAGATGGACCAGGATGAGGGAACAGGATGAGGAAGCAGAGATGAGGGACCAGGATGAGGGACCAGAGATGAGGGACCAGGATGAGGGACCAGGATGAGGAACCAGAGATGAGGGACCAGAGATGAGGGACCAGGATGAGGGACCAGGATGAGGGACCAGAGATGAGGGACCAGAGATG
>CM067502.1:1205711-1220711 GCA_034509495.1 Acestrorhynchus altus | reverse complement strand
AGAGAACACGACTCGCTGAAGGAGTAAATGATCCTCAGTTCTGCTTGTACTTTATCAGGGTTCATCGACTGACACCATTAACGTTGTCTTCTTCACTGTGCACCAAACCAGCTGTGCATCAACAGCAAGCTTTATGATGAAGGCCATAATGAGCTGAATGTGCAGTAGTGTGTGTGTGTGTGTGTGTGTGTGTGTGTGTGTGTGTGTGTGTGTGTGTGTGTGTGTGTGAATGATGCATGGGTCACACCACTGTCAGGACTTAAAATCACTTAAAGTGAAGGCTCAGCTTCTCCACTGAGTGATTTTTGCTGCATGTGCACTAAAATACAACGCTCACTGTGAGTGTGGGTGTGTGTGTGTGTGTGTGTGTGTGCGCAGGTGTGTGTATGCATGGTGCTGTTTAAGAGGTAGTAAAGGGGTTTAAACAGTGTGAAAATGGAAGGGAGAAAAATGTCAGTGATCTGAGAGAAACACTAAATGTTTTAAAGGCTACGAAGAGAGAGAGAGAGAGAGAGAGAGAGAGAGAGAGACAGAGAGAGAGATAGAGAGAGAGAGAGAGAGAGAGAGAGAGAGAGATAGGAGAGAGAGACAGAGAGAGTAGAGAGAGGAGAGAGAGAGAGAGATAGAGACAGAGAGAGAGAGACAGAGAGAGACATAGAGAGACAGATAGAGAGAAAGAGAGAGAGAGAGAGAGAGAGAGAGAGACAGAGAGAGAGACAGAGAGAGAGAGAGAGACAGAGAGAGAGAGAGAGAGACAGAGAGAGAGATACAGTATCAGTTCTCACAGCGACACTGACTTAACAAATATACAGTCATCTTCTCAAAACACTGCAACAACGGCAAGACTTCAATCTCCAAAACGGCACCTCACAAATGTATGATTTCGGGAAAAACACCATGGAATTCCTAATGGTGTCCTGTGATGATGAGAGATGAGACCGACCATGGTGTAGTATCTGTGTCTTCAAGACGAGATCTTGAGACGGCAGCAGTGTGTGGACGAAAGGCCAGTCTCAGCTGGAACATCAGAGCACCTGGAGGCATGTTCAGGAAAAGGAACCATCAAACAGAATCCACCAACTGAACTGTCCCAAACATGCAATCCAGATAATGATCAATTGACATCATATGAAACTGTACCCAAATCATCACACCTTCATGTCTCCACTGGAACGAAAGCAGGACTGAAGGCGACCTGCTGCCATTCTGAGCGACTCCATGACCGTCTGTCACGACACCACTGCAGTGGATGGATTCCTTCCGGATGCAACTATTTTTTTCTTTTAATGAACCCAAAGCTACGGTTCTTCCTCTGCAGCTGTCGGTACAGGACGTCTCGCCTCTGCCAGGTTTTCAAGGTGAATGACGGCAGGACACACACTCGCACACACAGGCGCACACCTGAGGCACACTTGACTTTGGCACTCGCGGAAAGACATGACGTGTAGCCAAGCAAGCGGATTAAAACCAGCTAGCCACGTCCAATGAGGCCCACGTGCACACAAACAAACAAACAAACAAACAAATAAATAATAAACGAGTACGCACGGACGACTAACATCACCAAACAGATGGGCGAGATCAGGAGATCAGATCTCTCTCTCTCTCTCTTTATGGACTGGCAGAGCTGATGGAATTTCATGCCACCCCTCCGCACCCCTGCGTCCGGCCGCTCTGAGCTGAGGAGGGTTTTGGGTTCCAACTGTCCACTGCCTCGTCCAGTTCCCTAAATAGCCTCCGCTCGGGCTTCTCTGCTGAGACCTCACTGCCTGATGGTTCACATATATACTGCAAATCCATACTGAGATGCTGAAACACTGCAGTGAGGATTTGATTGCCTTCAGCCAGCATTAATGAGGTCGCTTTGAAGTTAGATGACAGGAGCATATACACCACCATACCAATTCAACTCCAACTTAAAAGGCAATAGGGGTACTGCATGCATACATCACCTATAATTTAATACCGCGGGACTGATAAAGCTGACTGTACCAGTCCCGCAGCGGGGACATTCACAACACTGCAGCAGCAAAGGGAGAGCAAGACACACTTCTTTGCAGAACATTTTGAACTCCATCAGATTGGATGGAGAGCATCACTGCACAGCCCTTTTTAGATCTCCAGAGATGTTCAGCCAGGTTCAAGCCTGGCTCTGGCTGGGGCCACTCGAGGACACTCCTTTGTTATCTTGGCTGTGTGCTTCGGGTCGTCCTGTTGAAGGATTAACCTTTGTTCCAGCCTGAGGTCCAGAGCACTCTGGAGCAGGTCATCAAGGATGTCTCTGTACATCACTGGTCACCTTCCCATCCCAGACTGGTCTCCCAGAAAGATCCCCACAGCATGATGCTGCCACCATGCTTCCTCTAATTTCAGGAATGATATTGGTTGGGTGGATGAGGCAGAGCCTGGCTTCCAGATGGTTTTTTGGAATCAGAGTGTCCTTTAGGTGCCTTTTGGCGACTCCAGACGGGTGGTCATGTGTCATAGTGACCATTGGGACCTTGCTGACCTCCCACCACCATCACTCAGTCTGGCCGGGTGTCCAGCTCTATGAAGAATCCTGTTGGTTACAAACTTCCTCTATTTACAGATGATGGAGCCACTGTGCTCATTGAGATCTTCAGTACAGCAGAAATGTCTCTGTCCCCTTCCCCAGATCTGTGTCTCTATACAATAATGTCTCGAGCTCACAGACAGCTCCCTAGAATTCACAGTGTTCGATTTGTGCAATCGACATCACTGTTTAATTTTTAATATATTTTCAAACAAACTTTTCTGTCTCTGTCATCGCAGGGTTTTATGGGAAGAATTTAAAGGGAAAATGGATTTAATCAGGAATATTTTGGGGAAAAGTTGTAACATAAATGGAAAAACAGATGTTCTGTGAATATGTCTGATAAATACATGATTTCCATCGGTGGACTCAAACGCAGGATTCAGAATTCATACACATTCCTGCTTTGACCCCAAAAACTCCAGGTAGGAAGGATGAACAGCCTTCCGGATCCTACTCTACATACAGCATAATACAGCGACGGAACCGGGCCTCTGATTAAGTGGCTACGTGTGTGTGTGTGTGTGTGTGTGTGTGTGTTAGACAGACAGACAGATGTCTGTGCAGACGCTGGGCATACGTGGCACCACAGTAGCACAGGATGAGGGGGCTGGCACTGCCATCTGGGAACAAACATCTGACTGACACACAGAGTACTGCTCGCTCTCTCTCTCTCTCTCTCTCTCTTTATTGGAAAGCCTTTTCATTCTAGTCTATTTGCCCCACTTCATTACTCCAACGGAACTCCTACATTAATCTGAAATCAGCTAATACGTTTCACATTTAACCTAATCCTGATCTATACTAACTCCTAACTTGGATTATACTTAACTCTAATCTCTGATTTATATTTAATTTAATTGAATTAGGCTTAATTTCCTAATTCTGATTTATACTTAATTTAATTCTGATTTATATTTAACTTTAATTCTGGAATTATACTTAATTCCTAATTCTGATTTATACTAACTCTTTAATCTTGAATTATATTAACTTAATTCTGATTTATATAATTTCCTAATTCTGAATTGAGACAATTTCAATTTGATTTATACTAATTTAATTTTGGATTTATAATTAATCTTGATTTATATTATCTCTGACTGAATTATATTTAACTTAATCTTGATTTATACGGCAATCTTAATTTGAACTATACTTCAACCCTAATCCTGAACTATACTAACTCTAATCCTGAACTATACTAACCCTAATCCTGAACTATACTAACCCTAATCCCAACTATACTAACCTTAATCCTGATCTATACTAACCCTAATCCTGAACTATACTAACCCTAATCCTGAACTATACTAACCCTAATCCTGAACTATACTAACCCTAATCCTGATCTATACTAACCCTAATCCTGAACTATACTAACCCTAATCCTGATCTATACTAACCCTAATCCTGAACCATACCAACCTCTAATCCTGGATCTATACTGAACTTAATCCTGACTACCATACTCAACCCCAATCCTGGATCTACTAACCTCAATCCTGATCTATACTAACCTTAATCCTGATCTATTCTAACCCTAATCCTGAACTATACTAACCCTAATCCTGACTCTATACTAACCCTAATCCTGAACTATACTAACCCTAATCCTGATCTATACTAACCCTAATCCTGAACTATACTAACCCTAATCCTGATCTATACTAACCTTAATCCTGATCTATACTAACCCAACTGATCTATACCAACCTCCTAATCCTGATCTATACCAACTCTAATCCTGAACTATACCAATCCTAATCCTGGATCTATAACCCTAATCCTGATCTATTCTAACCTCAATCCCGATCTAGCACTAATCCTAACTGATCTATACTAACCCCAATCTCTGATCTATATCAACTCCTAATCCTGGAACTATACTAACCCTAACCTGATCTACTAACCCTAACTGAAACTATACTAACCCTAATCCTGAACTATACTAACCCTAATCCTGATCTATACTAACCCTAATCCAGAACTATACTAATACTAATCCTGAACTATACTAACCTTAATCCTTAACTCCATCTGAACTATACTAACCCTAATCCTGAACTCCATCTGAACTATCCTAACCATAATCCTGAACTATACTAACCCTAATCCAGAACTATACTAACCTTAATCTTGAACTATACTTCAACCCTGGATCCTGAACTATACTAATCCTAACTCTGAACTACACTAACCCTGGGATCCTGGAACTCAACAGAACTATACTAACCCTAACTTGTCCATACTAACCCTAACTGAACTATACTGACTCTAACCTGGAACTATACCAATCTTAATCCTGAACTATACTAACCTTAATCCTGAACTATACTATCCTTAATCCTGAACTATACTAACCTTAACTCTGAACCACACTAACCCTTTAATCCTGAACTTACACTAACCTTAATCCCGGAACCATACTCATCCCTTAATCCTGAACCATACTATCCAACCTGAACCATACCTATCCTTAATCCTGAACCATACCAACCTAATCCTGAACTATACTCAACTCAAATCCCTGAACTCCTGATCTGAACCATACTAACCCCTAATCCTGAACTGATACCATAACCCTAATCCTGAACCATACCAACTCTAACCTGAACCATACCAACCCTAATCCTGAAACTTACTAACTTCTAAACCCTGAACTATACTAACCTTAATCCTGAACTATACTAACCCTAATCCTGATCTATACTAACCTTAATCCTGATCTATTCTAACCTTAATCCTTAACTCCATCTGAACTATACTAACCCTAATCCTGAACCATACTCAACCCAATCCTGAACCATACTAACTCTAACTGGAACTATACTAACCCTTTAATCCTGAAATCCATACTTAAATCCCCAATCTCTGAACTCCTGATCTGAAACTATAATTAACTCAATCCTGAACCATACTAACCTTAATCCTGAACTATACTTAACTCCTAATCCTGGAAAACTTCGATCTGAACCTATATACTAAACTCCTAATCTCTGAAACTATACTAACCCAAATCCTGAACTATACTTAACCTTAACTTGAATTCATATACTAATTTTAATCCTGATCTATACTAACCTCAATCTTGATCTATACTAACCCTAACTTGGATCTATACTAACTCCATCCCTGGATCTATTCTAACCTTAACTTGAACTATACTATCCTTAATCCTGAAATTCATACTAACTTTAATCCTGAACTACACTAACCTTAATCCTGAACTATACTATCCTTAATCCTGAACTATACTAACCTTAATCCTGAACTACACTAACCTTAATCCTGAACTATACCTTTAACCTTAATCCTGAACTATACTTTATCCAATCCTGAACTATACTATCCTTAATCCTGAACTATACTAACCTTAATCCTGAACTATACTAACTCTAATCCTGAACTCGATCTGAACTATACTAACCCTAATCCTGAACTATACTAACCCTAATCCTGAACTATACTGACTCTAATCCTGAACTATACTAACCCTAATCCTGAACTATACTAACCTTAATCCTGAACTATACTATCCTTAATCCTGAACTATACTAACCTTAATCCTGAACTACACTAACCTTAATCCTGAACTACACTAACCTTAATCCTGAACTATACTATCCTTAATCCTGAACTATACTATCCTTAATCCTGAACCACATACTATCCTTAATCCTGAACTATACTCAACCCCTAATCCTGAACTATACTAACTCTAACTTGAACCTCGATCTGAACCATACCAACCCTAATCCTGAACTATACTAACCCTAATCCTGAACTATACTAACTCTAATCCTGAACTATACTAACCCTAATCCTGAACTATACTAACTCTAAACCCTGAACTATACTAACCTTAATCCTGAACTATACTAACCCTAATCCTGATCTATACTAACCTTAATCCTGATCTATTCTAACCTTAATCCTTAACCCATCTGGAACTATACCAACTCTAATCCTTAAACTATACTAACCCTAATCCTGAACTATACCAACTCTAATCCTGAACTATACTCAACCTCAATCCTGAACTATACTAACCTTAATCCTGAACTCGATCTGAACTATACTAACTCTAATCCTGAACTATACTAACCTTAATCCTGAACTATACTAACTCTAACTCTGAACTCCATCTGAACTATACCAACCCTAACTCTGAATCCATACTAACCCAAATCCTGAACCATACTAACCTCTAATCCTGAACTATACCAACTCTTAACTCGGATCTATACTAACCCCTAATCCTGACCCATACTAAATCTCTAATCCTGATCTATACTAACCTTAACCCTGACTCATTCCAACTCAATCCTGAACTATACTCATCCTTAATCCTGAACCATACCAACCTTAATCCTGAACTACACTAACCTTAATCCTGAACCACTAACCTTAATCCTGAACTATATCATCCCCTTAATCCTGAACTATACTAACCTTAATCCTGAACTACACTAACCTTAATCCTGAACTACACTAACCTTAATCCTGAACTATACTATCCTTAATCCTGAACTATACTATCCCTAATCCTGAACTATACTAACCTTAATCCTGAACTATACTAACTCTAATCCTGAACTCGATCTGAACTATACTAACCCTAATCCTGAACTATACTAACCCTAATCCTGAACTATAACTAACTCTAATCCTGGAACCATACTAACCCTAATCCTGAACTATACTAACTCTAATCCTGAACTATACTAACCTTAATCCTGAAATATACTAACCCTAATCCTGATCTACCAACCTAATCCTGACTCATTCTAACCTTAACCTTAACTCCATCTGAACTATACTAACCCAATCCTGAACTATACTCAACTCCCTAATCCTGAACTATACTAACTCTAATCCTGAACTATACTAACCTTAATCCTGAACTATACTAACCTTAATCCTGAACTCGATCTGAACTATACTAACTCTAATCCTGAACTATACTAACCTTAACCTGAACTATACTCAACCTTAATCCTGGAACTCGATCTGAACTATACTAACCCTAATCCTGAAACTATACTAACCCCAATCCTGAACTATACTCAACCCTTCTAATCCTGGAAATCCATACTGCTTAACTCTGAACCCAATCTGAACTATACTAACCCTAACCCTGAATCCATATACTAACCCTAATCCTGAACTATACTAACCTTAATCCTGAACTATACTAACCTTAATCCTGAACTCGATCTGAACTATACTAACCCTAATCCTAATCTTTGTTCCCAAAATCCACATCTTTCAGGTCTGTTAGATTTTCAGAATCTGTCCTCAGTTCACCTCATTGTTCATGCTGTCCTTTTATTGTAAGGACATTAGAGATACTAGTACTGTAACACACACACACAGACACACACACACACACACACACCCAACACCCACAAAGAAGTAACATTTGATTTCAAACTTACACTCCACACTCTCAAGCGACTAACACACACGACACCTATTTCTCTCCTCAACACAGCAGACAACAACGTGTGTTTGATCAGGTGGTGTGTGTGTATGTGTGTGGTATAGCAGAGATATTAACACTGGCTGGATGCCCTGACCTCATTGATCCACACAGGCCAATCAGCCACACTAGATTATAAAAGCAGGCCTGTGTTACACGGCCTGGTGCCAAGGAACCATTTTCTTATCATGTTAATTCTACTAAGTGTTCCAGGCTTACACACACACACACACACACACACACACACACACACACACACACACACACAAACACTCTCTGAAATAAGAACAACCCGTCACTAATCCCATTTGACCCCTGGACTGCGATACTGCAGGCAACGACCCATACACAGTCCAGAACGGCTCAACAGAAGCAGCCTGTGGCCCCGCCCCACCGAGAGTCGGCGGAAGAAGTGGGCACTCAGGCAGATGAAAACACACTGGCCGAGTAATATGGCACTGCCACCAGATTGCTCACAGACACCCAGAGCTCCAACACGTGCATCACAAAGACTTTCTAGCTTCATTTTGTAATGACAAAAGAATGGGTACACCTGTCATTGACGTTTTACCTTAAATTAAGGATCAAGAGTTTATCCTGCTTTTCTTAGAGTAATAATGCTTAATGCAAGAAAATCTTTTGTGGAGCATTGCTCTGAGAATTTGATGGCATTCGACAACAAGTAGATCGGTTGGCGAGGTCAGGATGTTCCCCAACAAAAGTATCATTCCAGAGAACACAGGTCCACTGCTCCACATCTAAATGCTGAAGGGCCTTTATACCCCTCTAGCCCAAACTTCTCCCACATCTCCTGCCAGTCCTGGGGATCAAACGGGCCACTTTAGGCCACTGATGCCTCATTGGTTTGATCTGGTTCTGCTTATTAGGACTGAAGGACTACTTTTAGGGTTTGCAAAGTTTCAAGCATCACTGGACTTTGAATTACCCTTTGTTTTATTTGAGTACTATTAGCACCTCCTACTGGATCTCATGGAAATCTTCAGCCTACTCGGTGTTAAGGAGATTCTCTGGAATCTGCCTACAGATGGTTCCTTAGTTAAGCTGTACACACCAGCCCTGACTGACCCAATATACTTTAAAGTCCCCTTTTGACTCATGAGCAGATACCCAGAAGCAGGTGTGGGATCTGTATGGGTTGCCTAAAGTGCGGTCCATGTCCATGGGTTCACTGTTGGCCCACACATATGGACGCCCACCAGGGGGTTCAGGGTAGTCTAAACGGGACCTCTGTGAGATTAACGTCCCATGCGGAACGCTCAACCAGGTCTCAGTAAGAGCCCGTGCCCTCCTGTTCTACCCACGTGAGCCCCACATGAGCAGCTTGGCTGGGCAAAAGAATTGGTATTTTGTCATAGCTGTTACATCTCGTAGCTGTTCTAACTCGAATATTACGCTAAATATCTGGAAGAGCTCTCCATAACGGCAGGACATTGCCATTTCAATCCCAGCACTAATTCCCAGTGTCCGACTACATTGCTTAGGCCTAACGCACAAACACACTGATAGTTGAGACGGGTACAAAACTCGGCTAGACCCTCGGTCACGCGTGCGGGAACACACAAACATGGCCACACCCACCTAACAACTCACACTAGCATAGATACGCACACGCCCGCGTTCCCCGCGTACTCCATTATCCTACGGTGATTTATACACACCTAAAAACGTATTCCCACATACAGCCGACGTCGTCCTTTATCTCCCAGCTCTCGTGAATTATTGAGTGTGAATGGGAGCGGAGATGACGCTGTATCATTTGTATGTACAGCGTTGCTCATTCCCTACAATGGCACTTTTTTAATTAGGACCTGCAGCCACTGGACTGGGAGCTGATTAAACACCATAAAATGACTTAATTGAGCAAAAGCAAATAAGGAATGCATAATTTATGCCCCCTTAGCTGAGGCTGGGGGTCCGCTGTCACACTTACACACCCATCAGTCATGCGAATGGAGACCCAGCCCTGCGGAGATGATGCGTTTGCATAAACACACACTCGCAAAAAAAAAAAAAAATGGTTTGAAATGTTTGCCGTTAGAAACACACACTTCAAACAACAGCAGCTCCACTGTCCGCATGGGGTAAATGCGTCTGCGGCTCGGGAACCAGTCGTGAGACCCCTGACATGACTGAAGTGCGCTTAAGCAAGGCACCGTGGATAGGGCTGCTTACCGCCCCGGGCACGTGTGCTCACTGCCCACGAGTGTGTAAATTCACTAAACGAGGAGGACGACCACCACACGTCCTGTGGTCAGCGCCCTGTGAGCACTGATGAAGGACTAGAGGACGACCAACACAAACTGTGCAGAAACAGATGAGCTTCTGTCTCTGACTTTACATCTACAAGGTGGAGACACTCGGTAGGAGTGCCCAATAGAGTGGACAGTGAGTGGACGCAGTGTTTAAACACTCCAGCAGCACTGCTGTGTCTGATCCACTCGCACCAGCTCAACACACACTCAAGCACCCCCACCTCAAGTGTCAGTGTGACTGCAGTGTTGAGATGACCCACCACCTACATCATATGCTGCTCTGTGTGGTCCTATGAGTCCTGATCATTGAAGATCAGGGTGAAAGGAGGAGAATAAAGTCTGCAGAGATACTGATCAGAGGAGCTGATAGAATAGAGAGTGAGTGCAGATATAGGTCATAATGTTATGGCTGATCAGTGTAAGCTTTGCTTGCATACTAGGTGCTTCACTCCACTACAACTGGGAACATCTGCTGATAAACCTTTGGGATTTTCTGTTCGTGGGAGAGAAGAGCAGAGCGTCTGGTAGGAGGACTGGGACCCAGGCGGTTCCTATTGTGCCGGCTGAGATTTGGCAGTGTGACTCCTGGGGGTTTAAAGAGCTTATGGAGCATTAGGTCCAGACCAAGAGGGGTTGAGTGGTCTACAGAGGCCAGAAAAGGGGGTGAAGGGGTGAATCTGAGGCAAGTCGAGGCCAGGAATCAAAAAAAAAAAGAGGTGGCCCATTCTCCTCCATTAGAAAAGAGGGTAAAAGTGAGGGAGTGAGGGAGGACAAGCTCTGGTAGATGTTTTAATAAAGTCAGGGGAAGCTAGCAAGCAGGCTTTTATAAGACTCCTATAAGAGTCTTATAAGTGTCCCATAAGACTTCTATTGTTACTCGTCCTTTGTCATTGAGAGCGAATGGGGAAGCAGAACCTGAGAGGCCAGCGGAGCTTATTAGGACGAAGAGGTAAAAGAGGATGTGGTGAATTGTTAGCCCTTTCAAGCTCGGCAGAACAGAGAACCCTTTCATTCTCAGGGATTTGAATATATGACCCAAAGCGTCCAATCAAAATCTGATTGGTTCTTCAGTAAAACAGGGGATTTTCTTTCACAGACCACTTTATTTGAAGCCCGCGCACCTGTAGACCGTTTTCCCGAGCACAATGGTCAGTTCCAGACTAAAGAGCTGCTCTAAGCTGGACCTTCGTGGTGTTGAGCTTGCGGTGACTCCCAATATGACCAAGAACATCTGGTCAACAGTGGTCTTGTTGGAACTGACCACCTATCAAGTCAACCTCAATCATTCAGCACTACCTGAAACAGAGGCTCTTGAGTGGTCGGTCCTGACGGGCCTCAGAAATGTGCACTTCAGTGCCTGGATCACAACATCCACAGCAGGCAGGATACCACTGACCGTGTCCGGCAGCTGAAGGAGACTGTACGCAGCCTTGCCCACGTTTCACAGACACATTAAACGCTGTACTAGTTGGTGGAACGTTGCATAGCTGAAGTGTTTCTCGATAAGTACAGGTTTGGTTTAATGGTACAGTTCAGACCTGCTGTTGATGCTCAGGAGGAGATGGCCATTAGCAGACATGTCATAGCTCTAACACTGCTTTACGCTGTCAGAGTGGAGAACCGCGTTTAAAATACAACACTGCACCTTTATTTCTGGACAATCAAACCACCAGCGAAACATGAGAATTCACGGCCTTACAATGTCCTCCTCACAACAAATCTGCACCCTATACACACTACACCCTATACACACTACACCCTATACACACTACACTCTACACCCTATACACACTACACCCTATACACACTACACCCTATACACACTACACTCTACACCCTATACACACTGGCACCCATGGCCACACTACACCCTATATACTATACACACTAATCCCTATACACACTACACCCTCTACACACTACACCCTATACACACTACACCCTATACACACTACACACTACACCCTATACACACTACACCCTATACACACTACACCCTATACTATACACACTAATCCCTATACACACTACACCCTCTACACACTACACCCTATACACACTACACCCTATACACACTACACACTACACCCTATACACACTACACCCTATACCCTATACACACTACACCCTATACACACTACACCCTATACACACTACACTCACACCTTATACACACTACACCCTATACACACTACTGAATCTCTACATACTATACACACTAACTCCTATACACCACACCCTACACCCCCACACTACACCCTACACACACTCCACCTGACACACTACACACCACACCCCACACACACTACACCCTACACACACACTACACCCACACACTATGTACACACCACAATTCATACACACTACACCCTATACACACTACACTCTACACCCTATACACACTACACCCTATACACACTACACCCTATATACTATACACACTAACCCCTATACACACTACACCCTATATACTATACACCCTATACACTATACACACTACACCCTATATACTATACACACTACACCCTATATACTCTATGCACTATAAATGTATTAAAATTAATTTAACCAAATCAATTAATTTAATCAAATTTGGTTAGAACAATGCTGATACCTGGGACTCGCGTTTTAACTCACAGTATCAACCATCGACATCACAGCCGCTCTCTCATTCTGTTTCTACCAGGGTTGTTGTGCAATAAAGGGTTCTCGGGTGATCATAGAGACCAGGCCTTCAAATCTTCACTCTGAACCCAGTTTCCAGTCCTGAAGTTTGTTCCCGTTGGACCTAAACTGTAAAGTCTAGGATGAGAAAGTGGATGTGTATATATGATGACAGAACTTCTTCTACTGGCTTTGGTCTATTATTAGCAACTCTTTTCCATATCTCCACAAACAGTGGCTTCAGAAGCAGCTACAGACAGTCGACAGAGTGATCAATGACGTCCATTCAGCAGCAATGCATCTACCTGTCTTGGAACATGTCATACGTTAAAAAGACTTGGGAATAAAGGAGCCCTTTGGGAATATCATTGATGGTAACAGATCCGAAGGATGAATAAACACCTGTAATGGATTGTAATTAGATATGACAATTTTTCAGCAAGGCTACACGCCTGAGCCCACAAGCAAGGCCTATTACTGCCTTACCTCGAGCAAGTATTCTTTAAGGAACACGCCTCGCCTCTCTCTTTTTCTCTCGACGTGACAGACATCTGACAAATCCTCCAGCCGTTCTCTTTGGCTGCCATAGAACTAACGCTCAGATGCGTGAGGAGCCCATTTGTCTGTCAAGTGACACTCAGAAAATCTCGCCGCCGCCGTTCTCCCCTGCCAAACGCTCATCAAACAAGCCAACCGACGGCGGAATCTGAAATTACATCTCTCCTGCCTTCCTGCCACGGTGTCTCGCTTTAATCATTCCAGTAAAAGCGAGAGAAGGAAAGAAGAAGAAGAAGAAGAGGAAAAACAAAGAAAGAAAAGATAAGAAACAGAGCAGGAAAAGAAAAACTTCCCGCTTTATGATTCCCTGACGGCAGATCATAAATCTTGTGGCGATACCTGAGGCGCTGATGTCAGGATGGGGGAGCTCACAGCACCAGCACTCCGAAGGCTCGGCTTTGAGTAATCGCCGGTCGAGGCTGATTGAAGGGTTTTGCGACGTTCCGAAAAGGTGGAACGGGATGTCTGTTGTTTGCTCAAACTAAAATATGCCTACAAGCAACGTACGACGAGCCGTGCGGCACCTTGTGAAGGCACCAAAGATGCCGAAGGATCTTACAGACTGATTCGGATACGATTTTTTAATGGTGTCTTTGCACAGAAAATCCCATATAAGCAATAATGGAGCGGAAAATACACCTAATCCCCATGGCAGGAACACACTCCCACACAAGTACGCAAACGTAAATGCCATCTCCCAGCCAAGGCTCTGCTGTACAAACTCAACTCAGTCTACATTCCCACAGCAGGAAAAGGGTCTCAAATCCGTTTCTCTGAACATCCACGAGGTCCGTTATTTCCTGTTTGTGTGATATCATTTAATACCGGTTGTTGCCAATATCTGTACAACAGAATTCCCACTTTCCCAAACCTCCAGAACTCAAATCCTTAATATAACGTTCTGGAGTTATGAACACACATGAGCCTGATTTAACAGACAGAATTAATGAGACTGATTTATGTAATTATTTGAGGACATAAATATGCCAAATGGATCCAGCCACTCCGGACACTCACAGACCACCTGTCCCATAACGTATACTGGTCATGGACGCTGGATAGGTTAGGACGAGGGCGAGAGGAGTGGGCACACGCCACACCACGAGCAGCTCCAAAAACTCCCAACCAGTTTCCAAATTCAGCGAAGCAACAGTAATATCAGTGTGAAGCGCTTGAAGACGTCAGGGTCTACAGTCGGGGGGATTTAGTGAGCTCCAGCTCTGCACAAAAGCAGGAGAAGCAGGAGATAAAACGCCCCACGCTGGTTTAAACAGCCTGTCAGATTCCCGAGCTCCTCTGACTGCTCTTCCCAAAGACGCAGACAGAAACGCTCCCGTTCCAGCACCCAGCAGAGAGAGTGTGTGTGTGTGTGTGTGTGTGTGTGTGTGTGTGTGTGTGTGTGTGTGTCTGTCTTGTTCAGCTCATTCCAGGAAATGCTGATGTGTCTATTAAACTCTGGCTGCATC
>CM067502.1:1188211-1195711 GCA_034509495.1 Acestrorhynchus altus | reverse complement strand
TTAAATTGAATGTAGATGAATTTCTGTAACATCGTCCTCAGGCCTTATAAGTAACAATATCGATTCTCAGACACAGTCCACTCACTGTCCACTCTATGAGACACTCCTACCGAGTGTCTCCACCTTGTAGATGTAAAGTCAGAGACAGAAGCTCATCTGTTTCTGCACAGTTTGTGTTGGTCGTCCTCTAGTCCTTCATCAGTGCTCACAGGACGCTGCTCACAGGACGCTGTCCGCTGGACATTTCTGGTTGGTGGACTGTTCTCGGTCCAGCAGTGACACTGAGGGGTTTAAACACTCCAGCAGCACTGCTGTGTCTGATCCACTCGTACCAGCAACACACACTAACACACCACCACCATGTCAGTGTGACTGCAGTGCTGAGAATGACCCACCACCCACATAATAGCTGCTCTGTGGTGGTCCTGTGGGGTCCTGACCATTGAATTAAGTGTCTCTCATTATGAGGTGCCGTCACCCCCTACAGGGCTGGCGTGCATATGCAAGCCTTTCTGTCTCAGTGTGAATCGAAATTTCAAAAGCATTGTCCAGATAAATGTCCAGAATTCGAGGGAACTCTCTGTTAGAGGCCATTGCAGGCGTTCCGCACTAACTCCCAGCTCAGTCGGACCCTCTCAGCAGCTTGACGATCGTTGTCTTGACTACGTTAAAGTGGATTTTTCCCGTGATTAGGATACTGTCTGTTTGTTTGTGTCGTCTGGTGCATTGATTTTTGATCCGTCTCGTTTTAAATCTCTCGCCGGCGTCAGATGCAGTTCTGCTGTGTTTGCTTGTTGCTTCATCAGTGTGTCGTTTGCGCTTCACTTTAAAAACAGATGATTGTACACGCTCTGATTTACCCCGCCATGTTTTGAATAACACCGTCGAGCTGAATCCATCAGCTCTGATTACTTGGAGGCTGATTCTCTTTCCCTTCACTTCAGCAGGAACATGAAGATAATAGGGGCACGAGGCTTGTCTACTCAGCTCTTTTCTCTTCACATCTGTCTTCAGGTTCTGTTTGTGGCTCTAATCTAACCATCTGATTTCAGACTGACGTCCGATTCAGCTCTGAGACATCGTCTTAGACTGGACGTTTTATGACGGTGGTATTTCAGCAATCACAGTAACTACCCCACCTCATCCCCAACATACCATCATTCCAGAGGACACAGTTCCACTGCTCCACAGCTCAATGCTGGGGTTTTTTATACCCCTCAAATCCACGAGACATGGAGACATGGAGACAATAGTGTCATGATTGTATATCTTCTCCAGAGAGTCCTAGTCTATTGGCGGTACTTCATTAGAAGGAGAATAGAAGTGATGTCCATAAACAGTGAGTGGAGGCAGTGCTGAGATTGACCCACCACCCACATAATATCTGCTCTGTGGTGGTCCTGTGGGGTCCTGATCATTGAAGATCAGGGTGAAAGGAGGAGAATAAAGTGGACAGTGAAGAAATGTAGAAACAAGGACATTGACCTGTCCCTCTGCATTCTGGTTCTGTCAAACTCTCTCACAGAGTTTTGAGTTGGTGTCTCTCCAGAGACCAGACAAAGTCCATCCATTGCTCAGACCTTCTTCACTCAACGGATATATACCAGTCCTGGTTCTGTTAAAAGGACCAAGTGATAACCCGTGGGACTGTGGTCCGATGTTCCGCTGCCATTCAGAAGCAAGACACACACAGTCCGTCTCACACATGGCCACGACATGACCTCACAGTGATCCCTCTCTGGGATAGACGGCCGTGGTCAGAGAGCATGTCAGCCTCACGAAAATTACTAACTCACTCGAACTGGGACAACAAGTGTGTGTGTGTGTGTGTGTGTGTGTGTGTGTGTGTAGGCAACCATCTGTGGGTAAGTGTCTGTATTCAGCTTTGCTCTTTCATAACTCTTAGGCATAATAGTGCTCCAGCTCATAAACGGCACAGAGATGTGTTTGTGAAGCAGGGGATTTGAAGTGACCCTCAGCCAGACTAAAGAGAGATACTGACCACTACACAATGACCATAACACACTGACTGTCAGAAACACAACATAAGTAACACACCAAGAAGGAGTTATTGGGCAGAACTGTGGAACTGAAAAGCGGCTGTAGTTTCCCTGTTGGGCCTCTAGCCTGGACACAGGATGAGATACGGTTGGATATGGAGACGTACAGGTTCCTTTCGACATCTGGCGGCACATTTACCCTTAGATGTTGCAGGTGGTCTGCGTAGGTTGCCGAAGCTGGCGTCCCAGCTGCTCCCATAAATGCTTGATTTCCGACCAAGCAGGACAAGGAAGTGTTGCGACTTTGCGGAGACATTTTTGGCAAACCCTCGCTGTGTGTGGGAGCATTATCCTGCTGAAGAATGGCAGTTGGAAGCCCTGCCATGAGAGGCGACGAGGCCACAGGCTCCATATCGCTCATATCTCTACTAGGGATGAGCGACTGTCACATGCAATGACTCCCCAGATCATCATGCCAGCAGTTGGGGCAGTGTGTTGCTCCACAGCAAAGGCAAGGTTGAACCTCTCAACATGAGACCTCCATACTCAAACTTGTCTGTTGTCATATCCCAAACAGAACCTACAGATGAGATGGTTCCAGTCCCTTCATGCTGCTTCTTTCCGGCCTGGAGTGCGCAACCTCAAAGTCTGTCGGCTGGGTAAAATGTGGTAGAGGCATGCCAATGATCTGTCACCAAGAGGTACTCTACCCAAAAGTAGAGAGCCCTTTTTATAGGGGGGGGATGCCCTCTTGCCCAAGACCTAGTATATATACTTGGCCTGCAGGCTTTGCTGTAATGCCGAGTGTTTTATCAGCAAGCTGAGGCGAGTCTTTGTGTCTCCTTGGCATTATCACCGTGGTGTTAATGTGTTGTTCTACAGATACCGCCACACACTCCGACCGCCAACTCTAACTAATATCCAGCTGCCTCAGATCCCCCTCATTCACTGTTGTGTTCCGCCTGTATGTGGAAACGGTACTGATTGAAACCTTATGGCTCTTTTCTTGCCCTCTGCTGCCATCCTCGTCTTGTCTGGTCTTTATTTCGTTCCCAATATCCGAATCAGTTTGTTGCTCGATGCAACTGACGGGCCGCGTACGCGCAGACGGGAAACCTCTTGTGGTCCCTCATTTCTGCCAGGAGTGTGTTTTTTGTTTGTCTTGCCACTTGAGAGCAAATAAAAGACTGTCATAAAGAATGTCCTGGAGTGTGTTTGTGTACATAGCATGTGTAGAGGACCAGAAACCTTGGAACAGGCAGAGACGTGCACTAATGAAAACACGTTCTTATCGCTTCGACAAGCAGGGCTTTGTACACATTCCATTGTGTGGGAAAACTGACATTCCGTCTTACCCTTTATCCTTTTGACCACACAGTATATAACGTTCAATACGGAGGTAATCGAATGAAATATAACCGTTATAAGATGATGACACCATCATCAGAGAGGACTTTGGAGGAGGCTGTCTTATTTCAACCTCAGACATTAGTTTGGTTTGCTCTTGATTGTTGAAGTGATGGGGATCACCATGGTCAGATCCAGAGAGTCTCAGAAAGAAGTCTGGGAAGGAATTTAAAATGAGACATTTTCAATAGAAACTATTACAATTTAGCAAGTGAAATATCCCTTCAGAAGACATTGATCCACAGTAATTGTCCTTGGAAGACCTTGATCCACAATAAATGTATCCAAAAGACTTTGATCCAGAATTGATTCAGAACTGTCTTCAGAAGGCATTTGGTTCAGAATAACTGTCCCCAGAAGCCCTTGATCCAGAGTAGCTGTCCCCAGAAGACCTTGATCCAGAGTAGCTGTCATCAAAATACCTTGATCCAGAGTAACTGTCCTCAAAAGACCTTGATCCAGAGTAACTGTCCTCAAAAGACCTTGATCCAGAATAACTGACTCCAGAAGTGCTTGATCCAATGAATTGTCTTTTAAAGATCTTCATCCATAAGAACTCTTCAGAAGACTCTGGCAGAAGGCAGAAGGCCCATAAACCAAAGTGTGTTTAATAATATAAATACTGCTGGTTTGACTCTTTTCTTCTGGTTTGAGAAGGTTCTGGTTAGCAGTCTCTGGTCAAGGTTACTGAGAAACACCCTGTGCCACAGTAAGGTCTTTCAGACACAGCCCATCCATGCATTTCCTCACAAACCGAACCTACAGAAGTCGTGAAGGTGTGTTTCGGGGATTTCGGAAAGATGGGAAGTAAGAAGAATCCAAACCAAACCGATGTTTGGACTGAGAGTAAAGTCGGGACCAGCTGTAAGTGTTGGCAGTGCAGTATTTAGTTACAGTTATACATCAAAGTCCTCCTTAAAGTTATTATGAGAGTGTGTGAGTGTGTGATGTAGCGCTGTAAGTGTAAAAGCACTTAAAGGCCATTAGGACTGCTTTTATAAAGATATCGAATTTGCGAGAGACGAGCGAGAGAGAGAGAGAGAGAGAGAGAGAGAGAGTGTTTTGGGGGGAATTCCACCAGTATGAACATATCAGAACGGGGAGATAATAACTGTGTCCAGACTGGATCCCACTGATGATAACAATAATCGTAACAATAACTGCAGTAGAAACCAAGCAGACACGGTAGGAACGGTAGTGGCGAATGAAAGCTGTCTTTTCAATAAAACAGCTACACCTCTGTGTTCCTCAGTGACTCTGTTCTTCTTCACAGAATGGAAACATCTTCAGATCTTTATGTGCATCGTCCCTCTTCCCTAAACGTCTCTCTTTTCTGTCTGTATGTCTTTGTCTTCTTCAGTGGGAGGAGGTGAGCGGCTATGACGAGAACCTGAACACCATCCGCACCTACCAGGTGTGCAACGTCTTTGAGTCCAGTCAGAACAACTGGCTGCTGACCACCTTCATCCAGCGGCGTGCAGCCCAGAGAGTTTATGTGGAGATGCGCTTCACAGTGCGCGACTGCAGCAGCATCCCTCGTGTGCCGGGTTCCTGCAAGGAGACCTTCAACCTCTACTACTATGAGAGTGACCAGGTAGGGTGTGCAAGTTTACTAACCCTGGTTCTGGAGGGTTCCTGTAAGTTCCAAAATAAGTGTATTTAGAACACCTTGAATCAGAATAACTATCTTCAGAAGACACCGATCCAGAGTAACTGTCTTATGAAAACCTTGATTTAGAATAAAAGTCTTCAGAAGACCTGGATAATTATCTTTGCAAGACCTTGATCCAGAATAGTTAACATCAGAAGACTCTGATCCAGAGTAAACGTCATCAGAAGTAATAAAAGTCCCCAGAACACCTTGATCCAAAAATAACTTCTGAAGAATTTGATCCAGGATAACAGTCTTCAGAAGACCTTGGACCAGAGTAATTGTTTAAGAAAGCTTTGTTCCAGAATAATGGTCTTCAGAAGACCTTCAAACAGAATAGCCATCTTCAGAAGGCTGTGATCCAGAGTAACTTTAGAAGATCTGGATAGAGAATAAAGTTAGAAGACCTTGATCTACAATAGCTGTTTTCAGAAGATGGATAGCAGTCTTCAGAAGACCTTGGTCCTGAGTAATTGTCTTCTGAAGACCTTGAGTCAGACCTACTGTCTGCAGAAGATCTGGAACCAGAATAAAAGTCTTCAGAAGACAAAAACTTATTGCAGATTGCATTCAAAACATTTGAGGTCTTAAAATGAGTGTGAGGGACCAGAAACATTCCGTACCTCTTACTCCCCAACCAGGTAATCGCCACAAAAGGCACGGCCTTTTGGATGGAGGCGCCCTACCTGAAAGTGGACACCATTGCAGCCGACGAGAGCTTCTCGCAGGTGGACTTCGGCGGGCGTCTCATGAAGGTCAACACGGAGGTGCGCAGCTTTGGGCCGCTCTCCAAGAACGGCTTCTACCTGGCTTTCCAGGACTACGGTGCATGCATGTCCCTGCTGTCCGTCAGGGTCTTTTATAAGAAGTGCCCCAGCGTGGTGCAGAACTTTGCCGTGTTTCCCGAGACCATGACCGGGGCAGAGAGCACATCACTCGTCATTGCGCGTGGCATGTGTATCCCAAACTCGGAGGAGGTGGATGTGCCTATCAAGCTGTACTGTAACGGTGACGGCGAGTGGATGGTTCCTATTGGTAGTTGTACCTGCAAAGCTGGATTTGAACCGGACAACGGGAACGTCTGCAGAGGTAGGAGCTTCTGTTTTAATGGCTGATTATTTGGGTGGCTATAGTTTGCTTTCAAGGACCAAGGACATGAACAGACACACACACACACACACACACACACACACACACACACTGGACTGGACTCACTCAGCGATGGTCTCTTCTCACTGAACTCTCGCTGTCTTCTGTCAGCCTGTTTCTTTTTATTTGTCTTCCTTTTTCTTCAAATCTCTCTCTCTCTCTCTCTCTCTCTCTCTCTCTCTCTCTCTCTTCTAGCTCAGTGTCTCTTACCCACCCACATCCAAAGTCATATTTAGCCCCTCCCGATGTTGTGTAATGGTACATCTGATCCTCTGCTGCCATACCGGGGCCCCTGAGGTCCACCCCAACTGGCTGAACTGAGTCTGGTCAGAACTGATAAGATTGATTGACAGGTGTCTAATGGGATCAATACTCTGATAAAAGAGGAAAACCAGTATAAACTTTAGTCCTTGGAGGAGAAGCTGACATTGAAATACACGGACCACCTAGGACATTGCAGACCCCTGGCGAGGTCTGCTGATCGATATAGCCATGTCCTGCCTGATCTCCACCCACTGACCCATAGACACACCTATACTTTGATACTGTGCTTCTGACAGTTAACATCTCATGGCTGTGTGTGTGTGTGTGCGGTATGAGTGGGTCGGTGTGTGTATTGTATACTCACCTCCTTGTTTGTCCTCTCTGTCCACTCTATCAGCTCCTCTGATCATACAGGAGCTCTATGGGGGTAAATGCAGTATCCATACTTACTGCACTGTGTACGATACGGAATAACGGGATAACGGGATAGGGTTGCTTCATCTGTCTATTTTAAGCAGTCAGAAACCATTTAAATGAGTGTGTGTGTGTGTGTGTGTGTGTGTGTGTGTGTGTGTGTGTGTGTGTGTGATGAAGCCGCTCCGTGCTGTTGGATTAATGATGTTTTGCGTGATGAGTCTCCGTTAATTAGTGGCGCTTTGATCTGCAGGCCTGTATAAAGGCGTCCTGCAGCAGCTCACACACACACACTGACCCTGCTGACCCCACGTCCTCTGTGTCCAGGGAGTGTCCTCGTTTTGGGATGTGGAAAATGCCTCTGGACGGGAATCATAAAGTGTTTAAAGTGTCACGTCAGCGTTTGCTGGATTTTTACAGCTCATATCTGTTTAAGCCCCGCCTTTTCTTTCTCTCTCTGTGTCTCTCTCTCTCTCTCTCTCTTTCTCTCTCTCTGTCTCTCTCTCTGTCTCTCTCTCTCTCTGTCTCTATCTCTCGCTCTCTCTCTCTCTCTCTCTCTCTGTGTCTCTCTCTCTCTCTCTCACTCTCTCTCTCTCTGTCTCTCTCTCTCTCTCT
>CM067502.1:1064325-1183691 GCA_034509495.1 Acestrorhynchus altus | reverse complement strand
CACACACACACACACACACACACACACACACACACACGTCCACTGGGGGCGCTGTTCTGCACAATGCACATTAGCCAGCCTACAGTGTACACGATCAACAGTGTCAGAGTAACATGGCTTTATGGACCACAGTTAAGGTTAGGGTTAGGTTACGTTTAGGTCACGTTTAGGTTATGGTTATTATTAAGGTTAGGGTTAGGTTACGTTTAGGTTATGTTTAGGTTATGGTTATTATTAAGGTTAGGGTTAGGTTACGTTTAGGTTATGTTTAGGCTATGGTTATTATTAAGGTTAGGGTTAGGTTATGTTTAGGTCACGTTTAGGTTATGTTTAGGTTATGGTTATTAAGTTTAGGGTTACATTCTGTTTAGATTAAATTTAGCGTAACTTTAAACTACATTTATATTACGTTATTGTTATGTTATTGTTATGTTATTGTTAGTTTACTTTAAGATTAAGATACACAGGGCTTCAGCTGATCAACTACACATGGATAAAGTGCAAACTTGTGCCATAAAACATGTCATGAACATGTAGTAAGCATGTACTGAATGCTGCATAAGTGTGTAATAAGCATGTAATAAACATTTATGCCTAAAAACTTCAGTTTTTGCTAAATATTGTGGGTTTTTTTATAGTGTTTCTGTGAATCAAGCCGATGCAACTGATGTGAGATACAGATGGAGATACAGTCAAGGTCCTTAGGCTGGGAATGCCATAACATGAACTCCTGTCTATACACATGCATGTATCTCCTGCTTCCATAAGCCAGTCAGTCCTGCTGCCTGGAGCAAGGGAGCGGGTGAGCGAGAGAGAGGGAGAGAGAGAGAGGGAGAGAGAGAGAGAGAGAGAGAGAGAGAGAGACAGAGAGAGGAAGCAGCAGAAGGGAGTAAAGTGGTATAACACAAGGCGGTGTGTGAAAAAGAGTGGGTGGACGTAAACACAATAACAACATCAGAAATGAGATTCAGAGGGAGATCGAGGAAAGGGGTGAGAAGCTAAAAGACAGAGAGAGAGAGAGAGAGAGAGAGAGAGCATGTGCAGCACTGTAAATTAGAGTCCAGTGAAGGCCTTGCTCTCTAATTTAACGACCTGTAATTGTACAGGACGTAATCTGTTGTCTTCTCCTCGCACTAGGACCACAGGACACTCCAGAAGAACACACTCTTCACCCAGCGGTTCTGTTAATAAGCTCCCAAAGCAGTGGTCCACTCAATGTTTTCACCACAGTGCTGCCAGGGGCTTCTCTGCATCGACTGATACCGTCAATACCGGGCTATTGTTAAGGTTCTACCAGAGGACTGTGTCTCTCCAACTCATACCAATCGAGATCCCGTCTGCATTTAAAAGAATGTAACTTACATGCTCCCTCTACAGCTTTCAGATGCCCAGGTGTTGTCATTCCCTCCCTCTTTCCTCCCCACCTTCAGTCTGGTCCAACCCATTTACCTGAGGGTCCACCCTGCCTGCCATGTACAACAGGATCTGCAGCGGTCCACATACCTGGACAGATGACGGGCCATTCGCCAAGGACTTTAGTCACACAAAATATCGAGATTAAATCTTCATGACCGACTCTAGAGTCTTTCTGGTCGAATGTTCTCCTCAACTTGGACCCAGAGAACCAAAGTTTTGTTGATGGGTTTCCGCCCAGAAGATGCTTGCTTCAGCTCTGTCTTCAACATTTCTTTTGGATTAAGGTCAGGACTTTGACTGGGTCATTCTAAAACATTACCTTAAACCATTCTTTGGTTACGTTGTCTTTCTGCATGACCCACATTCTCCTGAGATTCAGCTCAGGGACAGATGTCCTGACATTTTTGTTCAGAATTTACTGGTAAACATTTCTTGCTGGAATGCAGTTAAAGCTTCTCATTTAAACCAAAAACCCTGTTCTGGTCTCATCCGTCCACAAAACACTGTTGCAGTCTTCTTGCTCGCCCATGTGATTTTTATCAAACTGCGGACGGGCAGCAATGTTCTTTCTGGAGAGCAGAAGCTTCTTTTTACAACCCTGCCCTGCTCACCACTGTTGTTCAGTGTTCTCTTGATGGTGTATTCAAGAACATAAACATCAGCCAATGCGAGAAAGATCTGTGTAACCTTGGGTTCCTTTGCGAGCTGGTGGACTATTCCACCCCTTGCTCTCGGTGTGATCTTTTTGGTGGAGCACTCCTGGGGAGGGTCATAAAGGTCTTGAATTTCCTCCAGTTGTACACAATCTGTCTGACTGTGGAGTCCAAATTCTTTAGAGATGGTTCAGTAACTTTTTCCAGCCTGATGAGCATCAACAGCTCTTCTTCTGAGTGCCTCAGAAACCCCCATTGTTCTCCATGATACACTTCCACAAACATGTGAAGATCAGACGTTGATAGATCCCTGTTCTTTATATAAAACAGGCCACGCCCACTCACACCTGACTGTCTCCCAGGGTTTGAACCTCCTGACTCTAAATCTGCTGATCCTGAAGGTTCATACGTTTGTCCTCACAGGTCTGAAACCGTACGAACGGTTCAGATCTCATTCCAGCTCAAAGCCAGTTGCTGATGTTTGTCATTAAATTGCTTTGACTGTGTTTACCTCAATTCCATGCCAGTAAGTCCTGAGTTGAACTGAACACTCACTCACTCACTCTCGCGCTCTTTCTCACATTCTCTCTCACACACTTCTGAAGACGATGACGAATGCTATGATAACAAGATTCACTCTGCTCATATTATTCATCAAAGTCACTGCAGCTGCACAACTTCATCGCCGGCTTGTAAAAGTTTCATGAGACAAGGTCATTTCCTGAGGAGAGCAGTGTTCACGGAGCGCTCTCCCTCTCTCACTCTCTTGTGCGCTCTCTCTCTCTCTCTCTCTCTCTCTCTCTCCCTCTCTCTCTCGCTCTCTCTCTCGCTCTCTCTGTCCCTCTCTCTCTCTCACTCTCTCTCCCTCTCTCTCGTGTTCTGTCTCTCTCACTATCTTGCACACTCTCTCTCGCTCTCTCTCTCTCTCTCCCTCTCTCTCTCGTGTTCTCTCTCTCTCACTATCTTGCACACACTCTCTCTCTCTCTCTCCCTCTCTCACTCTGTCGTTCTCTCTCTCTCACTCTCTTGCGCTCTCTCTCTCTCTCTCTCTCTCTCTCCCTCTCTCTCCCTCTCTCTCCTGTTCTCTCTCTCTCACTATCTTGCACACACTCTCTCTCTCTCTCTCTCTCTCTCTCTCTCACTCCGAGCTGAAGCATAGAGCTGTCCATACTGGGGGAGAGTGAGAGATAGATAGAGAGAGAGAGAGAGAGAGAGAGAGAGAGAGAGAGAGAGAGAGAGAGATGAGCATTACCTTTAAAACTCCAGGCCAATAATGAAAAAATATTTGCTCCAAAAAAATTAAAATTATTTATAGACGATTAATTAAATAAAAATATGAAGAGAATTTTAATATCTGTGAGAATTCCAACGTTTTGATCAACTATTTACTTTCGTCTATAATTTTATTTATTTTTTGCTTATAAACACTAAAACCAAAACACTCCGGCTCAGACATCCTGCTGGAAATGGATCATTCAGGGAGATTCTGACCCAAACAAATGAGTTACAGGTACAAAAAGATACCGTCTTTCCCCGACATCAACGACGTCAACGACGTCAACGACATCAACAACATCAACGACATCAACGACGTCGACAACATCAACGACATCGTCAACGTCAATGACGTCAACGACATCAACGACGTCAACAACGTCAACAACATCAACGACGTCGACAACGTCAACGACATCGACGACGTCAATGACGTCAACGACATCAACGACATCAATGACGTCGACAACGTCGACAACGTCAACGACATCAACGACATCAACGACATCAATGACATCAACGACGTCATCACCAGGAACCTTCTCAACGACCATGGCTTTGGGGAACACCTGCAGTTGTGTCGTTCCAACTACGTAAGAAGCTGACACGACACCACTGAACTGGTTGATTCCTTCTGTTTGTTTGTTTGTTTGTTTGTTTGTTCTTTACAATGATACAGCAGTGTATTTCCAACATGGTTTTGGTGGCGACAGCAAAAAAGAACAGGAGAAACTGAGAAAGGAGGCTTGAGCTGAGGGGGACGGAGCAGCTCCATGGACAGAAAGACAGACAGAGTGGAAAAAGAGACGCATTCCCTTCACCAGTCTTCTGATTACTGTGGCTGGAAACCCGGCAGGACACAAACACACACCCCTTTCATCATGTTTGTGCCCAGACGGCCATCAGCACTCACCTCTTCAGCTTATTAAAGCCTCTGCTCGTGGTCGCAGATAGCATACCGATGGGTGCACACACACACACACACACACACACACACACACACACACACACACACACACACACACACACACACACACACCGTCCTCAGCTCAACACCACCATCAGAGCAGCAGTCCTTTTTCAAAACCTTTACATTATGCAAATGCATTCATAGAGCAATACCAGCGTCCTTTTAGTCCCGCCTCCTTTCTCACACTCCTTCCAGGTTCCAGAGGAGCAGCAGCTGGTCGTTGTGACGTTATCATGAATGTTGGTCACCAGCCTCCTCCAGCATCACTACGTTGTGTGCCGGCTGTCCCTCTTCCAAAATCGAATTTCATATTTGCGGTGTTTGGCAGATGCTCTTGTCTTCACTGTTCACTCAGAAGACATCCTGAACTCGTTTACAGAGACAAGAATCCAGAGGTTCCTCAAGCTTAGACACTGAAACACTAACATCAGGTCGGACCTCGATACCAGTAAGGACCAGTTTAATTATAGTCCTTTAATGAGTTAAACGCTCTGAAAGAGATGGTCTTCAGTCTGCGTGTGAAGACAGAGAGGGACTTTGGATCCAGGACAGAAGAAAGTCTGGATGCTTGTCTTCCTGCATCTTGAGGGATGGTGGGTCAAACCGAGATGTACTTGATACTCGAAGGGCTCTTGGTACAGATTGGGTTTTGTCCGTTGCCATCAGGTACGGCGGGGCTGGTCCAGTTTGGGTTTGTAGGCCAGCGTCAGGGCTCTGAATCTGATGTTCAGCTACAGGAAGCCAATGAAGGGAAGCAGCAGAGCAGCTACAGACTGAACTTGGGGACATTAAAGACAACGGATCAGTTGAAGTGACCAGCCTCCTCTAAGAGTCCAACTGCTGCGTTCGTATTTTAAGCCAGTAGTAAAGCTCTTGTCCACTGTCCTGAGACACGACCAGGCTGCGAGTGTCTCAGCGGTCTAATGCACGTCCTCTATGATCCGAGCAGCACAAAGGATAAATGGAGAAATCGGCCGTTCTCTCTCTCTCTGGGTGGGTAGATGGTGCTACATCACACCCCTCGGTGCTTTTCCACCAACTTGGAACAGGTTCCGTTCTGATTTGTGAACCTAATTTTGAGCCATTCGGCACATTTCCATCAACAGCAACAGCGGGAACCAAAGATTAGTTTTTCAATTCAAACCGTGTTTAGTGGCTGTCCACCTCCCTCTCTCTCTCACACACACACACACACACACACACACACACACACACACACACACACACACACACACACACACACACACTCGTCACAAATGGAGCCACTGTAAATAACGGAAAGTGCCTCTTTCTGCTAGTACATCACTCTGGTTAACACACACAGTGCCAGAACCCATAATGGACTACAGCACCTCATACGCAAGATGTTTTTAGTACACAGAGTGTAAAGGTGACCCACTCACTCACTCACTCACTCTCTCTGTCACACACACACACACACACACACACACAATCATCTCAAATGGGACTAGTGAAAGTGTCACCCCACTGCATGTCAGCATGTCGCTCTCTGTTAACTCACATCCGTGTACACACACGGCACACTCAAGTGGGCACAGCACTCATGAGTGTGTATCTACTGTAAAAACACACACACACACACACACACGGAAGCTAGATGGCACCACTGTGATCAGCAGCTTTCAGAATGTCCATTACAGGTCAGAGCTGCTCTGTAGAGAGTAGGCGTCCAGCAAGTGCTCCATTAACACACTGCAAACACCCCCAGCTCTGCCCAAAGGAACAGGGTCTTCAGAGTGTCACTGCTGCATTCAGAGAGAGAGAGAGAGAGCGCTTCAACACTCTGTCTCTCCCTTTCTGTTTGTCTCGCCCTCCCTCTCTCTGCCTTTTCCCTCTCTGTCCCTCTCCCTCCCTCTGTGCCCCCCTCTGTCTCTTTGTGTCTCTGTCTCTTTCCTCGTAACCGCAGGTCAGTGTAAATTCAGACTCGGAACAGTATTCCGCTCGGATGCGCTGTGTGAAAAGGAGCTGATGTCTCAGTGAGACGTGGAACAGTCAGTCCAGGGCAGAGAGTGGGGGAGAAGAAAGGACGCAGGGCAGTGCTGGGTTTGGACACTGATGTGCTTCGCTGTCCGCTTCTCCTTCTCGCTCGCCCAACTGCTCATGCATTAAAATACCTTCAGCCGAATCTCTGGTGCTTCTGATTCCTGATGACTCATTAAATGTGTGTGTGTGTGTGTGTGTGTGTGTGTGTGTGTGTGTGTGTGTGTGTGTGTGTGTGCTCAGTTCTGATAACACAGCCTTAGTGCACCTCTGCCGTAGCACTCTGGTAGTCAGATCTTCAGGGAATCACTCACGTCCAGCATTCCAGCTCGGTCACACACTATCGATTTACCCCAGCATTGATTTCTTTAAACTGATCGGAGAACCTGAGGAAGACCAGGTTCTGTGGGAAACAGCTGGACACAACAGAGGAAAGCTGAGGGGACTATTTCCCACAGGACACAGACAGTAAACCTGCTAATTAGAACCAAAACGGGAGAACGTTCTGGTGGCCAAGTGTCCGGTTCACCTCATTAACTACCTGTGAAATGTCTGCTTTACGTTGCACCCACTGCTGACACAGATCTCTGGAACGATGGAGCTCCGTCCAGCACTTTTGGGATGAGGTGGAGTGGTGATCATGTTGCTGACCGCAATCAAATCCTCACAGCAATGTTCCAGAATCAAGTAGAAAGTCTTCCATCAAAAGCAGGGTAAACTCTTTTAATCTCCTTGATTTCAGAAGAAACAGTGAACGAGCAGGTGTCCCAATACTTCTGTCCACAGAGGTGTGTGAAGAACCCTTTGAAGCATTAAAATAGCTGGAAGTAAAGGTTCTTTACAGATTTGGAAGTAAAGGTTCTACAGGCTTTGGCAAACAAGCTCCCGAAGGGAACCAAAAGCGGTTCCACTGCTTTTCCTGAAACATTAAAAGTGATGTAATAATATTTTATATAATAAAATATAATAATAACTCAGTTTCTAAAATAACGACGTCAATCTCTGACGTTCATTTCAGAAAAATCCAGTCAGTAATGTCAGTTATTCAGTCATTACAGTGAAAAAATAAGACAAAGATCAGATATTAAAATATAGATCTTTCATATATTCTTGAAAATTATATTTCAAGACAAAAAAGTCATTATTTGAAATATAAAGAATGTCATTATTTTAAGACTTAAAATCAAAGTAAAAAAGAAAATATCAAACAAAACTATTTCAAGGAAGAAATAAAAACAGAAACCAGATCATTTTTGACCATTTTTGAATAATAAATAAATAAATAAATAAATAAATTATTTATATATAAACTAATTATAATTATTTTGAGATCAATTAATGACACTGATAACAAAATTAAAATTAGAAAAATTAGTGATTAATTAAATTAAAAAATACACTCCAGCTTAAATTTGAAGGAAAATTAATGCGTCATTAATCATTATTTTGAGATATTAAGCCGAAGAAAAATAAAGGGAATATCATTTTTGAGGTTCTAAGGTTCTGAAGAGATCTTTAAAATAAGTCATTGTTCAATTTTAATTAAAAAAAATTCTTTATATCTTAAAAAAGCTTTAACAAGTAATTTGTTTCAGGTAATAATAAAATAAGAAAATAAGAAAACACTTCTGGATGAGCTGAATCAATATTCCATCAGAACAGGAGTCGGGATGAGACGGAATGTCCTATTCCTTATTATCCTGACACGTCCAAACTGAGAGAAAAGGAGGGAAGACTGAATAAAGAAAGTTATGAATAAATGAATGGAGTTGATCTGAAAGTTGAACTGGAAGAACTTGTTTTTGGAAAGACCCTGGAAAACCCAGTATTCCTATTTATTAGACCTGGACCGTTATGAGGCCAGTCGTTCCTCAGCCAGGCCTCATGAAGCTGTTCTTCAGTCCATGTTCTCTTCCGTAGTTCTGATATCTTAACGGTGTAGATGTGTCTAAACTCTACGCTGGCAGTGCAGCCGAAAGCCGGAGGGAAACTCGTTTAATACGGAAATAAAATTCCTTCTGAGCCTTGTTCAAATGGACTTTAGGAGGGATAATGTGTTTTCCGAAGAACTTTTCCGAAGGTCGAGTCCTGCAAAAGTGAAATTCAAGTTACGCTAAGTTAGTAATCCACAGTGTGTGTGTGTGTGTGTGTGTGTGTGTGTGTGTGTGTGTGTGTGTGTGTGTGTGTGTGTGTGAGAGAGAGCATAAACACTCATTTAGTATTAAAAAGCGAATACGAGAGCAGAAATCTCCCTGAAGTCACAGAGTGAAAGGTTGATTCAGGATCAGGAGAAACTCGTATCACAGAAACGCGGTGCTGAGTCGCTCAGTTTGAGTCGACTCAGGTTTTAAATTCAATAACTCTTCAATTTTTTAGCGTGAAATGGGTCCAAATGAGCAAACGAGAGCTGGAGGGCAGTGGAGCAGATCGCTGTATTCAGAGCCAGTCCTGTCGTCGAAAAGGCAGAGATGTGTTTGGATGGAGGGATGGATGGAGGTAGAAGAGTGTGTGTGTGTGTGTGTGTGTGTGTGTGTGTGTGTTGGGGAGGTGCACAGATGTTCTGGTAGGAAATTAAAGCCACAGATCCGTCAAAGAAGGACATTTTGCAGATTTTTGTTCTGTCATCACTCAGATTCAGACTCAGAATCACATTCAGATTCAGATTCGGATTCAGATTCAGATTCAGATTCAGAATCACATTCAGATTCGGATTCAGATTCATATTCGGAATCAGATTCAGATTCGGGTTCAGATTCAGATTCATATTCAGATTCAGATTCAGATTCAGATTCGGATTCAGATTCAGATTCAGATTCAGATTCAGATTCGGATTCAGATTCAGATTCAGGTCGCTGCTGTGCACAAACCTCGTATATCCAGACTCACAACTTTTAAATCCGTCAAAACTTTGAATGGATGTCAGAGAAGAAAACCTTCTAAAGGTCCATCATCATCATCAAACTGTCTCTCACTCTCTATCTCTCTCTATCTCTCTGTCTCTCACTATCTCTCTCTCTCTCGCTCTCTCTCTCTCTCTCTCTATCTCCCTCTCTATCTATCTCTCTGTCTCTCACTCTCTATCTCTCTCTCTCTGTCTCTCTCTCTCTGTCTATCTATCTCTCTCTCTATCTCTGTGTCTGTCTCTCTCTCTCTCTTTCCTCCTGTCTCTAATCTCGTCCATCCATCTGTCTGTCTCTCGCACGCTCTCTCTCTCTCTCTCTCTCTCTCTATCCTCCTGTCTCTGATCTCGTCCATCTGTCTGTTTGTCTCTCTCTCTCTCTCTCTCTCTCTCTCTAACTCTCTCTCTCTTCCTGTCTCTGATCTCGTCCATCTATCTGTCTATCTGTCTCTCTCTCTCTCTCGCTTTCTCTCTCTCTCTCTTCCTGTCTCTGATCTCGTCCATCTCTCTCTCTCTCTCTCTCTCTCTCTCTCTCTCTCTCTCTCTCTCTCTCTCTCTAGCTAGGGGGTGTTTAAGCACACAGACAGAACAGACGGCAGTGAAAGAGAGAGTCTGACTCTACAGGTAGGAGGAGGAGAAAGTACAGCCCTGGAGTGAAAAGGAGGAAAAGAAGTAAAGAGAAAAGGAGACAGAAGCAGGCATCACCTCTGGGAGAGAGACTTTTAAAGTGTGAGACATGGAGAGTGACAGGATGGTGTGGCTGGAAGTGTGTAATGAAATGCAGGAGGCATGGGGTTCACGGTTTACTGCCATGAGCTGTGGCGTTCAGGAACAGCTCTCTCAGACCGTCGCGAATGCGCGAGAGCGAACTCTTCTCCAGCAGAGACAGCCCGTCCTCCTGGATGAGGCAGCATCCCTCCAGAGAACACAGCTCCACAGCCTTACACATGGTGACCAATAGGGTGGCTGGTTATCAGCTCAGAAGAGTCCTATTCTGGCGCACTTCTCTACAGGAAGACCAGCTGTGTGCATTTGCTACGTGTCAGCAATGAGTTAGATGATTCTCTGTCACTCTGCTTTGGCCAGTGCTGGGGGCCTTCTAGTCTATGCTCATCCCATTCTATAGTGTCCATTATTCCCATTCCAAGCAAGCTCTATAGACTGAGCTCTTGACCACAAACAGTAGTGTCCAGAAACCAGAGACAGGGAACCGAGGGCCAGGGTCTGGACGTTTTCCACTCCTGCCTGAAATGCTGGACACAGGCCCAGCCTTTAGTTCTGCACCTTAATAACTGCAGCACTCTCGCAATTAATGTCAACTTTATAGACCCTAAAACAGAACCCTGTGGGACCCCACAACATATTTAGATTAATTGTGTCACAAGAATGTTGGAACAAACAGGACAGTTTCCTGGACAGGGATTCAGTCTGTGTTGGACAAAATGTTCCTTTTCTAGGAGCGTCCATTGGAAATGGTGTGTAGTCCTGGAGTGAGCTTAGTCCTTGTCTGGGAAGGCGGCCTATAGAGTGTGTTTATGTTAATAATGTAGTAAATCTCTCTGTCTCTCTCTGTCTCTCTCTGTCTCTCTCTCTCCCTCCTCTCTCTCTCTCTCTCTCTCTGTCTCTCTTCTCTCTCTCTCTCTCTCTCTCTCTCTCTCTCTCGTTTACCCAGCTGTGCGTTCACATTAATAATGAACAGCTCCACAGATGGTCAATGTGAATCACATACACACATGCAGCTGACAGTGATGGACAGCAAGGCCAGCAGGGACAGTTATTGATGTCTGGACATCCATTCGCTCATCGTGTTTTGTATTATAGGCACCTGCCAACCCTATCCCGTACACACCCAGAGCACAGCAGGGATGGAGGAGGTACCTGGAGTGGAAAAGCGGGACAAAATGAAGACGAGTGCAGAGGTCCAGAAGTCCAGAGGTCTCGATTACAGACATATCACATGCAAAGCCTGCTGATGACAACTGGTGACGGGCAGCATCACTGGACAGCTCAGCAGCTAACAGGACAATCCCTCCCAGAGAGAGCGAAGCCACTGACGCTGTCCTACAGACTCCTGGGATCCGCGAGACGGATGGCTGTGGCATCACCAGGGACTGAACCTGCGATCTCATAATGATAGAGCCAGTGCCCAACCTAAACTCCTCCCAGTATAACCATAACCCTTCCCACTGTAACTCCCAAACTCAGCATGGCGAAGCTGCACGATGGCCTAATTTCGTGGGGAGCATCTTTAGCTGAGTGCAGGAAGAGGCTGATCAGATGAGCTGCTCATTGGTGCATAACGGGTAAACGTGCAGCTTCCAGTCCAATCAGATTTCAGTCCCAGTAACCAGTGAAAATACATGTGGATCAAATCTGATCAGGACACACTTCAGATACCAGTCATATGAAGAGAGTCTGGAGTGATAGAAAAGTGCTCTCTCTCTCTCTCCCTCTCTCTCTCTCTCACACACACACACACACACACACACACACACACACACACACACACACACACACACACCCTGTCTCGCCTCTCTCTCATCCACAATTGTCCCTCCTTAAAACCCAGTATACTCCCCTCCACCAGACATTTCTTGAGCTTGACAAGTTCACATGTGAGGACACACACACACACACACACACACACACACACACACACACACACACACACACACACACACAGTCATTGCTTCTGATTGGCAGTCCCCAGAACACAGCTTGGCCTGTCTGGGTAATTCTCCTTTTCATGCCTGTTTGCCCTGCCCCTCACCCACAGGTCAGAGGTCAGCCGCCGCTCCAGCAGCACCACATATTTAATTCATCACCTCAGCTCGCATGGCCGTGAGTGTGTGTGTGTGTGTGTGTGTGTGTGTGAGAGACAGAGAGAGAGAGAGGGGGGTTGTCACTGACCTTTTCAAAGAGCAACCAGTAGAGGTCAACAGTTGCCTATAACACGGCTGAAGCCGCTCCGCTCCAGACGTCATTATTAAAGCTAATATTGTCTCTGTCCCACAAAGACACTCCATTCAGTTTATTTCCTGAAATCAGCTGCTCTCGGGTAAAGGAGCTCATAGATTTGGGGGAATTCGTCCTCCACATTTAACCCATCCACACACTGTGAAACTCACACACTAGGGGGCAGTGAGCACACGTGCCCGGAGCGGTGGGCAGCCCCGGCACACGAGGAGCAGCTGGGGAGTTCAGTGTTTTGCTCAAGGGCACGACAGTCACGTCCTGCCAGTTCAGGGAATCAAACCAGCGACCTTCCAGTCACATCCAGTCACATCAGCCGTGGTCCTGCTTTGTCCACGTCGGTCAGTACTCACATAACTAGGCCTGTGTTTGGACGTATACATGCCGAAGTGTGCACTTGCTCTTACACACAGGACTCTCCCCTGACGCTTAGAGTGTGTGTGCACGTGTGTGTGTGTGTGTGTGTGTGTGAGTGTGTGTGCACGTGTGAGTGTGTGTGTGTGTGTGTGTGTGTGTGTGTGTGTGTGTGTGTGTGTGTGTGTGTTTGCAAGCGTGCACTTTTCCCTCCTTAATGCAAGTCGACAGTTTTCTATATTGTGTCTAACGTATACGCCGCTGCCTGCTCGCAACCCGGCGGTGGTGTGCGCTCTTGTGTGACTAACGCAGCGTCTCCGCGGCACCATTAGCTCCCCACAGCTCAGCCCAGGAGCAGAAGGCTGGGTTTTGGGGACGTGGGGGACGGGGTGGGTTTGGGGGCGATGGTTGTTATGTATTTCGCTCCATTTGAGTTTGTCTTTAATTGGCTGTGTTGTGTCACGCGAGGGACTCGGAGCGTTCTTGGCTTGTCACTTCCCCTCAGCTTCTTCTTCCGGCAGCCCACAATGCAACAGGAGAGGCCCCGCTGGATATTTACAGCAACGAAATGCGAAAGTTTGGAAACAAACAAACAAAAGGATGTTCATGTGAGCGAGTGTGTTCTCGCTCAACCCAGGATCTCTGTGGAACCTTCTATCTATGGAACATCCTATCAGCTCCTCTGATCACACAGCAGCTCTTTGTGGTTCTATAATTCCAGACTGTTGTTCATCTGTTTCTCTGATACTTTATTCTCCTCCTTTCACCCTGATCTTCAATGATCAGGACCCCACAGGACCACCACAGAGCAGATATGATGTGGGTGTGAGTGGATCAGACACAGCAGTGCTGCTGGAGTGTTTAAACACTGTGTCCACTCACTGTCCACTCTATGAGACACTCCTACCGAGTGTCTCCACCTTGTAGATGTAAAGTCAGAGACAGAAGCTCATCTGTTTCTGCACAGTTTGTGTTGGTCGTCCTCTAGTCCTTCATCAGTGCTCACAGGACGCTGCCCACAGGACGCTGTCGGCTGGACATTTCTGGTTGGTGGACTGTTCTCGGTCCAGCAGTGACACTGAGGGGTTTAAACACTCCAGCAGCACTGCTGTGTCTGATCCACTTGTACCAGCAACACACACTAACACACCACCACCATGTCAGTGTGTCACGGACTTTAGTGATGTTAGATGTGCTGGACTCAACCTTGGTCAGGGCGGTCACCAAATGTATTTCCTTGAAGCAGCAGCTGAGCATTAAACTGGAAACAGAGCTGGGTTATAAAAATTTACTGGTGAAACACTGCACTTATTGACCACACTGGGAACACTGGGAACACACACTTTGCTACTGGTCTTTCAGGCTGTGCTGTAAACTCAGTGAAGGCATTCTGAGATGCCTGGTGTGGGATAAGAGGGCATGTCTGGCTCCTCCTCCAACCCCTCTGCTTGTCTCAGCTTGTCCAGAAATGCATGTATAAAGTGTGTCCTTTGGGGGTGGCTCAAAAAGTGCTACTTCCCAAGGGTAGGGGGAGCTTGTGTGTGTGTGTGTGTGTATGTGTGTGTGTGTGTGTGTGTGTGCAGGCTGATGAAGCGTGCTAACCCAGTTAACAATGAAGCCAGTGTGTGTGAGTGTGTGTGAAGAGTGTGAAGAGGAAGATCTCTTCTGCCTGTCCTGTTCAGTAACCCTCAGTGGTTGAGAAAGCACTGAAGTGTGTACATGTCTGTTCTGCCTGGAGCTTCTCCTGCTGTGAACATCATACAGCTGCTTCTGCTCCCAGACAAAGAGAGAGGAGAGCCTGTGGAAGAGCTACGTGTCCAAAAGTTTGTGGACACCTTCCCATCAACATTTCTTCAGATATCACAGAAAGTGCTTCTCCGAGAAGGCTCTACTGAGGACTTCGTACTTCAACCATCCCTAAGGCCATTAGCGAGCTCAGGTGGACGTTGGACGACTGGATCTGGACCAAGTTGGGAAGGAGGGGCAATGTGTGTATTCATTAATTTCTCAGCAGGGTTTTTCACTGGGAGTATGGATTCATAAAGACGGTAAAGAGTGACAGACAGAGAGTGAGAGAGAGAGAGAGATGTGGGGTGTATCACATTGCACAGCTCATATTGGACCTAAATATCAATCTCTCCGTATCCCTCCGCCTTGATTACTCTGAACGTGTGCCGGGGCTGTGAGCTCTCTCTCTCGCGCCTTCAGCAGGGCTTTGGTGGAGCTGTGTGCAGCGTAAGTGCCTTCATTATGTCATTAAGTCACTGTGAGTGAGGCCTGGATGGAGAATAATGGCTGCAATGATGAAACAGACAGGCAGATTCACTCGGTGACTTTCTGATGAGAGCGAGAGAGCGAGAGAGAGAGAGAGAGAGAGAGAGAGAGAGAGAGAGAGAGACAGACTCACACTCACATCAATGCTAATACTGCTCCGTTTGAATCCAGACGCAATAACAACACCTGGAGAGCATAATCATTTTACTGTGTGATTTAAAGCTAATCTCAAACGATTTAATGACTCATTCTCTCGCGCACTCTCTCTCCCAAAGTCTCTCGCACAAATGCGGCATTGTGAGAGGTAATAGGCTAGGATTTGGCTTCTTGGTGGGCTCTTTTTCTCCACAAAAGATGGAAAATAAACAAGATTTCAGGAGCCGTAAATAAATAAAGAGCCACGACTAGGAAAAGGAACGTTTGTTCCCAAGGCCTTATTAAGGATAAACACAGCTCCAAGGAGCCTCAAAGGAACCACACGTTTGTGGACACCCCTTCTAATGAATGCACACATAGCTTGTCTAGTCCCTGTAGAGAAGTACTGCCAAAAGAATAGGACCCTCTGGAGCAGATAAAAAAACACGACGCCCAGCATTGAGCTGTGGAGCAGTGGAGCTGTGTTCTCTGGAATGATGGAGCGCCGTCCAGTATGACTGGCGTGAGTTGGGGAGTTGGGGATGAGGTGTGGTGGTGATCGTTCAACATCCTGTGCTCGCTAATGTCACTGAAAGTCTTCTCTGGACAGCAGAGACTCCAACCATAGCAGGATAAACGTTTTGTAATACCATTGATTTCAGAAGAAACAGTGAATGAGCAGGTGTCCCAATACTTTTGTCCGTTAAGAGTGTCTCTGACCCATCAGAACCACATCATCATGGACATGCAAAATGCTGACAATGATCATCTGCGGTCATTCAGTCCCCAAAGAGACTCACCCCTGATGCAGGGTATGCTGTCCACCCCAGCTCAGCCGTCGCAGTCCGAGTATCCATCATCGTTTCTGTGAAGACAGAGAGACAGAGACAGAGAGAGACATTACAAAGAGCTGATTTCTGTTTTGACACCCCCAACAACAGTTTTACGTCTAATTCCCACCCACTATATGTCAAAAAGTGTGTGGACACCCCACCTAATGAATGCACTGGGCAGTTGGGCATGGTATGAGATGGCAATCATCCAATATCCCAACCTCTCTTCCACTCGTTACTGAATGCAATCAAATCCTCACAACAAATCTCCAAGATCTATCAGAAGGTCTTCCCTAGACAGTAGCAACAGCAATGGATTCTGTGGATTTCCATATGAATGAAGGAGCTGCACTAGAAACACCTAACCAACACAGCATTGCAACCACCTACTAACCACTTAGGATGCCATAGCAACCACCTACCAATACATTAGCAACAACTAACCGACACCATAGCAACTGAATGAAATACTGTAGCAATATCCTAACAATACTGTAGCACGATCATTATATCCATCACCTGGGGTTCCACAGCGACCACGATGCAACACAATAGCAACCACTTAGCAGCCACCTGGGCACCAACTGGGAATCACTTTAGATGCCCAACCATCCAGTGTTTCCTTCACTAGTTACTACTGTACAATGGAACGACTGTAAGGAACTGGGCTGTCCAGTCCATGTAGTCTGGACTGAAACCTCAAAGCCTGGATGTTCATGTCAACATTACACCACAGGACACGCTCCACAGGACACTGCCGAGACTGTTGCTATGGCATTAACACGAGGTCCTGAAGACTATGCAACCTCCAAGTTCTGGGAATGAAGGTCTCTCGCTTTGGGTTTATTACTTGTCAGGTTTGTACAAATACAGAACACCGTCCTGCTGATCTCGCCCGTTATCTCCTAAACGAAAGCATCTCCCCGGGAGAAAGTAATCCGGCTCAAACGGACCTGAGATGCCACTCGGACCGAGCTGCTTTAGACATGAGAGGAATATGGTAGACTGGAGTGTTGTAAGCATGGCCCGAGACATCTGGGGGACACGTGAAACCCACACAATGAGGCTCGGCATCCTCTAAGTGGCCGGCTACTCTCAGAGCTTATCGCAGGAGATATCTTTCAGTGGAGTAGAGAGGACTCTTCACAGATAGCCCACACCACTCACAGATAAGACTGTTAGGAGAGAGAGAGCAAAAAGAGAGAGAGAGAGAGAGTGTGATAAACAAAAGCCAGGTAGCACAAGTCCCACTAGACACGAGGACAAACAGCCTCTTATAGTAAAAGGGTAAGAACATTCAGTGTCCTGCTTGTACAAAAGCATCTGTTATCCAGAACAGCCTGGATTTCCAGGAGACTGCAGCCTCCAAACAATGGATGGAGCAGTGGAATTTCAGCAGGCAGGACAATGCTCCGAACACAAATCAGTCCTTTATGAGACCCAGACCCAGGAGAGGCAGGTCCAGAGCAACTTTGCCATCACGTTCTTACCCAAGCATAGAGTGGAGAGTAGAAGAATTCAGGGTCATGGTACATTTCTGCATAGATGATGGACCAGTTAGAACAGAGGCAGGTAAACACAAAGACAGTAAAGAGGAAGGAGAATTTCTCATTCTGAAGAAAGTAGTTGAGATCTTGTGAGCTAGTTTGAAGAACAAAGCTTGGTTCCAGGTTTCTCCTGGAGTGAGTGCCTGGATGTGTTCAATTCCATTAGCAGCACACCTGATTTAACAGCACAATTGACTAAGAGCTGTATATAATAATACTAGACTCCCATAAGGAGAACTTTGGAGATGTTTAATGAACTCAGTGATGGAAAACCATCATTTTCCATAGGAAAGTCATTTAGTGTTTGTTCACAGGACACCGTAAGGAACCTCCACAACTCCATGCCGAGACATCTGGCATGTTGCTTTATAAGTGGTTGGTCAAAACAGACGAAAATGAAAGCAACTTCACCACTCATGAAATGTGGGAAAGCAGGAAGAGTGTGGACTTCTCACAAGAAGAGGTCTGCAGTATCGGGAAAGGCTGTGGATGATCAAGCTGGTCTCCAGGCCTGCTTGAGATGTAATGATTGATCTCTGGAGGAAATGTGAGGCAGATTGGATTTCCAACTTCATTCTTCTTTCATGTGTATGGTGACTTCAATCAATCAGACACACTCTGCTCAAATCTACAGCCAAACTGTACTGATTCCAGATGTGGAGGCCTGGGCTTCTGGTGCTAAAGATCTGAATATTTTTTAACGAGCTCTGAACCAACGAGAAACCCAGTCGAGGGATTGAGAACGACAGCAGCGAAACTAACGACAAACAGACGGAACCCATCACCCAGGTCATCAGTGTAAGCAAGAGCATAGGGCTTCGGAGCAGTAGAACTGTGTGGAACACCAAATCCTCAATCAAAACCTCTAAGCAATGTTTCAGCATCCAGTGTAAAGTCAAGAAGAGTCGAGACCTTCAGCTTCTGGGCTCCTTCCTTACATGGATTTAAAAGGTTCAAGTGAAATCATGGAAGAACCTGTTTTGGTTGAGTCTGTGGAACTTTTTAAATGTCTAAAAGAACCTTCCCTTGCTGTAAAGGTTTCAAGGTTATTCATTCTTACAGATCTCTAAAACCTCCATAAAAAAAACATCTGAAGCACCTTTGTTTTGAAGAAGGTGGTTCCGTGGCTTAAGGTTTAACTTCTACTGTCTGTACATTCTGCAAGTTGTTCTAGATAAGCTGCTTATTGACTAAGTAAATGGGCAGGCTGATACTGCAGCAAAGGAGGGACAAACACCCTTTTCATAAGCGTAACCTTAAACTTAAACCTCATAACCCTTTACAGGGCAGTGGGCTGGCAGAAGGATGCTGGTTCAAATCCTTAAACTGGCAGGACAAGACTGAAGTGCCCCAACAAAAATTACAGGTAATGCCCCAGAACGTCCGCATTGTACACCTTCAGAACTTTCCCCATGGACGACAGGACAGGTAGGTGACTAGTCTAAGTGACCAGAACAATATTATGACAAATCTGATTCTGGTGGCAGCATTTCTTCGGCTACGAGCCAAGATGGTGAATAATTCTGAGTTGATTCTAAAACACAGGACTTCAAACAAGGCTAAAATCTTGTCCAGTTGAAGCATGGACACTCTGACAGGCCGTCCACTCCCCGGAGAGTTTTTCACACTCTGACAGACCGACACGCTCAGAAGCCTACTGACACCGCAGGAGTGTGTGGTTTTTATTGTCTCTGTTTTTCATCTTGCCAATGCCGTTAATAGCACAGAGAGAGAAAGACAGTCAAGCTCTGCCGACATGTTCTACATTGATGTCCAGTCAGAAGGACCAGGAGTTTCCAAAACCAGAGCTCCAAGAAGGATCCAGAAAAACGGGACCACAAACAACCATGCAAGATCTTGTAGACCATTGAAACAGTGTCCTTCAGATAAAGCTTTCATCAATGAGTCTTAGACTTGAGTCCAAAGACCTTTAAGAGGAGGTATTGGGTTTGTTCCCAAGTGTGCCAAGACCAATGGTATTGTGTGTCATGTCCAGAAGGTCTGGTGTCATGGTGTGGATGCCAGATCACCTTTGGTCTTCATTACAGACACTTTAACAGACCAACATTACATTAATGAGGTTCTGTCACACACAATCCGGTGCTCTATTCCAACAGACGACGCTCGTCCACACACTGCTGCCGTCTCAAGATGTCGTCTTGAAGACACAGATACTACACCGTGGTCGGTCTCATCTCCAGATCTGTCCCTGATTGAAAATGTGTGGACTCTATTGGACGCTCTATCAACACTCCACCCCTATCACACCATCTGCAGAACTGAGTGAGAACATTCAAGCTGCATGGGATGGATCATCACAGGACACCATTAGGAACCTCTACACCTCCATGCAGAGACGTCTGGCGTGTTGCGTTAAACCCAACGCCGTCCTGAGGGACACCACTTCTGTATGAGTAGATCAATAAATATTGATCAGATCAGACGACAGTTATCAGTTATTGCTGTAACTTTTTTCAGTGAATTGAAAGGAAAACATGGTAGAACAGAGAAAGAGAGAATCAGGAAGAAGAAACAGGGCTGAATCTCTCTCAGACATTCTCTCGCTCTCTGCTGAGAAAGATAACGGGGGAGTAAAGTAGGCAGATACTGAGGCAGCCTGTGGTGAAGCATAATGATGGATTAGGGAGCTGATATACGGCCCTGTAACAAAATGACACTTCATGTCTGGCCCTCAATCTCTCGTGACTGTCTGACGGAGCAAACACAAATTCTGATCTACAGTACAATCATAAACCAACCAGCACGGCTGACATCAGGAGAACCTTCTTCTGCACGTTTCACTGCCTGTCGCACATTAAACAGGACGTCACGCCACCGTGAGATTTACACAAACCTACTGCGTATTCAGTCCCGCGACGACAGCCCCGACAGAACCCTCGCTCCGCACTGCAGAACCACTTAGCAGAGAACAGAGACCTCGCAGATGTTCCTTCAGACCACAGAGCTGGGTAGAGACCAGACGTCTCCACTTTCACTCTGGTTTCCAATAAAGTGGCCAGTGACTGAAGCTGAAGGGGGTGTTTCCAATAAAGTGGCCAGTGAGTGAAGCAGAAGGGGGTGTTTCTAATAAAGTGGCCAGTGATGAAGCAGAAGGGGGTGTTTCTAATAAAGTGGCCAGTGATTGAAGCAGAAGGGGGTGTTTCTAATAAAGTGGTCAGTGAGTGAAGCAGAAGGGGGTGTTTCTAATAAAGTGGCCAGTGACAGGAAGCAGAAGGGGGTGTTTCTAATAAAGTGGCCAGTGAGTGGAAGCAGAAGGGGGTGTTTCTAATAAAGTGGCCAGTGGGAGGAAGCAGAAGGGGGTGTTTCTAATAAAGTGGCCAGTGAGTGGAAGAATAAAGCATGTGTTTTTTATTAAATCAATGAACTACTGGACAGCGAGAGAGTGCAGAGAGAAAGAATGATTGACCGGTCATTGGAGGAGATGAAAGAAGGACTGGACATCTAATCAATCGATACGGAGTCTGACAGGAATTCATCAGCAGCCAATTAGAGAAGCCTTTTACTGCCAACGTCAAAAGAGTTCACAAACATGCAAGACAGCCAATCCCCTGACTACACACACACACACACACACACACACACACACACACACACACACACAGGAGATGTCATCAGAGTGCACTCAAATTCTGTGTGCTCGTGTGTTATTCAATACGGCTATCCTGTGACACACACACACACACACACACACACACACACACACACACACCTTACTGTAAATCACACACACCAGACATGTGTGATCACAGTGTAGTCAAGTGCTGCGTATGTGTGAGCTTAGGCACGTGTTTAACCCTGGTAGCTGTATGCATACACACACACACATACATACACACACACATACACACACACATACACACACACACAACAAACATGTAATTGAATTTCCTTTAGAACAGCCTGAACACTGCCTGCTGTCACAGAGACGGCTTGTGGTACAACCGCTCCACATTAGACCTCTCAGGGGAACAGCCCTGCTCCGGGGAAATCACTCACAATGTGTGTGTGTGTGTGTGTGTGTGTGTGTGTGTGTGTGTGTGTGTGTATATGTGGGCCACATTTCCTTACTAAAACAGCACCTGGATGACCCGGCTGCCCTTCTCAATAAGCTTCGCTTTCGACCCTGTAATTCCAGGGAATATTCAAAATGTGTCCAAATCTTAGACATGGTGTCCTTCTAATGAATGCATTCAGCTACTTTAAGTTGCACCCCTTGCTGACACAAATGTGCAAATGCACACAGCTTGTCTAGTCCCTGTAGAGACTCTCTAGAGCAGATGAACAAACATGACTCTATTGTCTCCATGTCTAATAGCAGGCATGGACATCCCAGGATCTAGTAGAATGTCTTCCCTGGACAGTAGAGACAAATAGGACGAATGGGCAGCTGTCCCAATACTGTCCGTATAGGGTATATATACTGTATATACACAAGCACCCAGAAGTGAGCACTGGAAAAGCCTTTAAAGGGCATCGGGACTCCTTTCACTCAAGGTGAGGTGGGAGTGAAAGGGGACGAGACCACACTAACGAGACTAATGACTCGAACCCACAGTCCAGCAACCAGACTCCTCATTTACACGCCACAGAAGCCTTGCATCACCATTCTTCTATCCTTGCATCTCTCCTTCCTAGGTCACCCCACACACACACACACACACACACACACACACACACACTACATCTTATAACCATCAGTGTACAGTCTGGCCTCATTACACTCATTCACTTCCCTCCTTTAACAGCATTAATACACTGTCTCAGCTGATCCGAGACCAGTTTTGCCAGCTGGACGCAGGGAGTTGATAGTGTCCAGAGAAGCCAGCGGCGGTGGAAGACCTACAGCTACAGCAAGGAGGCTGAAAGTGGGCCACTTTCTAAGAATTCTTAAAAATATAATGCGATACCACGACTCTAACAGGGAGAACAGCGTCTATGAAAGCTGTAGTGTCATTTCCATTACGAGACTACGTGTCTCACTCAGCCGCCGTGCGTCATCGCAGCTGCAGGGCTTCCACAAGACCAATGTGAAACGCTCAGCAAGCTGGCCAGTGACTTCATCTGGGACTGTGCGCTGCTGCGTTGGGGGATGGTGGTGGCTGGCATGGACAAATGTATTGGGACACCTGCTCATTCATTGTTTCAAGTCATCGATATTAAAAAGAGTTTATCCTGCTTTTGCTGAAGTAACTGTCTCTACTGTCCAGATATTGGAGCATTGCTGTGAGGATTTGATTGTATTCAGTGACCTGAATTCAGGATATTGGATGATAGCCAACCCACCTCATTCCAAAAGTACTAGATGGAGCTCCATCATACCAGAGAACACGGTTCCACTGCTCCACAGACTATCTGTGTCTGTTTATCTGTTCCAGAGTGTCCTATTCTATTGGCAGTATGTGTATATTTGAACAGTATGGCGTCGGATTTAACACAACATGCCAGACGTCTCTGCATGGAGGTGTAGAGGTTCCTAACGGTGTCCTGTGATGATCCATCCCATGCAGCTTGAATGTTCTCACTCAGTTCTGCAGATGGTGTGGTAGGGGTGGAGTGTTAGAGCGTCGAATAGCGTCCACACATTTTCAATCAGGGACAGGTCTGGAGATGAGACCGACCACGGCGTAGTATCTGTGTCTTCAAGACGAGATCTTGAGACGGCAGCGGTGTGTGGATGAGCGTCGTCCTGTTGGAATAGAGCACCGGAGTGTGTGTTCAGAAAAGGTAGAACCACTGGTTGCAGAACCTCATGGTCTGTTAAAGAGTCTGTAATGAAGATCAAAGATGATCTGGCATCGTAGGACACTGCACCCACACCATCACACCAGACCTTGATGTGTAGGCGGTGACCACGGTTCCTCCACACATGGCTTCACTGGTCGTCTCCATCAAGTCAAAAATGGGACTCATCACATTCTGAGCGACTCCATGACAGTTATGACATCATATTTTTTGATGGTGAGTGTAAAGAAAATATATATCTGTCGTGGTATATTTGCTCGATGTGCTCTGGCCTTATAAACGATGAGTACCCCGAGTCTGCAGTCGAGTCGTACATCTGTTCAGCTGACGAGCGGGAGCACTAAAGCGAAAACGCAGAGTGGCAGTGGAGAGCGCTCGCTGGCTTCAATGAAGCTGTGCAAATAAGGTCATCCGTCTTCAGGAGTGCAGAGGCCAGCGGTCTCCATGACAGCACAGATACAGCCTTCGCCACGGCAACAGCATCAGTCAGCCTTTGGCGACCGGGCTTGATGACCCACAACCCCAAGAGCCCTCAACCTCTCTCTTCACGCCCTCTCTCTTATTACACTCCACCCCCCCCCACCTCTCTCTCTCTCTCTCTCTCTCTCTCTCTCTCTTTCTCTCTCTCTTTTTCTCTCTCTCTCTCTCTTATTTACACTCGTCCCAAAGCAAATCTCTGGCTCAGGAGTGAGGGATCAATATTTGATGGTTGGTAGTTTCAGTACAGAAGAAGCCCATTAAACATTGATGAGGGCTCAGCTCTGATCAATACCAGCCTGCTCTTCACACAATTACAAGTCTACACACACACACACACACACACACACACACACACACACACACACACACACACAACCAGCCTCCATCCAGCCAGAATGGCATGTGACACATCTTGACCAAAAATGTGTAACGAACATGTTGGCAGAAGAAAACTTCACACACCTACTCACAACATCTCCAGAGCCTCCTAGGACAAACTGTACCAGAGACACAGACTTTCTCTGAAAAGCAACAGGCTTTGTTCTCGTGTGTGGTAGCATCTCGCTGCTCCTCACAGTGAAAGGATTAACCTCACGACAACTCGCCAGGTTAGGAACATCTCTGATCATCTTAACTTCCTTAACCTTTAGAACTCTGGGCCGATTTTGTGGAATGTTCTGGCAGTTTGACGATATTAAAAGGTAATTGCTTGTATTTAGTTATGAATTGGTTCTAAGAGTAGGTTCTTCAAGGGTTCTTCAGTAAAGGCAATGCTATGAAACCAATTCCTTTTACATGCACCTTGGTCATCAGATATTGGGAAATCTAGAGCCACCACGTTTAGTCATCTTATTTGATGATGTTGATGCACCTTTTTTGTTCTTAATTATAATTTATGTTATAATTTGCCCATTTTCATTCTCCAGGCTCCTTTAGGGTTCCTGAAGAACCGATGCTGGATTTAGGATCATGAACGTTTTAGCTTTCAGAAAGACAATCTCGCTCTTTCTGAATCTTGTTCAAAATATGTCTCAACATATTGATATTTACGATATATATCGCCCAGCCTTACTTCCAAGATGGTCACATGACTTCATTTAGGTATATTCTTGGGTCAGAAGGTCAGGCTTTGGTCAATCAACTGCACGCAAAGTGTGGAATTGTCAGGAGACTCTACCACCGGCGGCAAGAGACGCAAATGAATGGCATTCGCCATAATGCACACACACTCTCTGTCGCGCACACACACTCACAGACACACTTATCACCTCCTTTCACGCCTGCTCCGCATGCTGACAGAGTGCGAATTAATTCTGACGTGTGTGTGTGTGTGTGTGTGTGTGTGTGTGTGTGTGTGTGTGTGTGTGTGCGCGCGTGTGTGTGTGCGCGTGTGTGTGCAAATCAGTGAGGGGAAAGAAAGAAAGAGATAGAAAGAGAGTGAAAAGAGAAAGATGTCTGCTGGGACGCAAGTGTGACACGCAAACAGCGGCAAGAAACTCTTGGATCTGCTGGAGTCGGTCAGCAGGGATTTGGAAAATTTACAAAATGCACCCACGAGTTCCAACGCAAGTCACAACATCAGTCAACGTGCTCCAGCTTAGAGAACCAAGTTCGACAAAACGGAACAAGCTTTATCTTTACGGCAGTGACTCTGCTGCTGGTTTGAGAACCCGACATCCACATACCAGTGTTCTAAGCTTCATATCTCAGGATCAGAGTAACCGACAGACATGATACACAGATCAAAACAGAGTACAACACTCATCCCTACATGACAACAGTCCCTGAGTCACTGAGTGATGAACTGTGAGTGAATTCTCCACTCGTTTACCACGGAATCAATCCCTGTTCAAAGGGGCCTCCAGTGCATGTTTACTGCTCTCTCCAAGTGTACATGATCAACCTGTATAGAACCAGCTACCGGACAGTTTCAGTAACTACACTGTTACTGATCTTTAATACCGGCTACCGGACTGTGTTTCTGATACAGTTTCAGTAACTACACTGTTACTGATCTTTAGTACCGGTTACCGGACTGTGTTTCTGATACAGTTTCAGTAACTACACTGTTACTGATCCTTAGTACCGGTTACCGGACTGTGTTTCTGATACAGTTTCAGTAACTACACTGTTACTGATCTTTAATACCGGCTACCGGACTGTGTTTCTGATACAGTTTCAGTAACTACACTGCTGATCTTTAATACCGGCTACCGGACTGTGTTTCTGATACAGTTTCAGTAACTACACTGTTACGGATCTTTAATACCGGCTACCGGACTGTGTTTCTGATACAGTTTCAGTAACTACACTGCTGCTTCTTCACCCATCCACTGGTAGAGCCCCAGAGTAAAAATCACACGTGGTGACTGACGAGGCCCCTCATGTCTAACACAAATCCTACACCTGAGTCACTGATGAGATATTGCGATACACACACTTACACACACATACACAACTCCCCACGGCCAAACCGGATCCCTCACAACAGGTGCAGCATGCCAAAATACCCTCAGATACTGTCCCTAGAGACAGCACACACACACACACACACACACACACACACACACACACACACACACACACACACACACACACACACACACACTCCTACCCTCTCTCTGTGTGTCACTGGTAGGAGATGATGGGAGGTGATTTGCATGCATTAACATTGCATTAGCGTGCAGAGTGATCTTTAGGAACACTGCGCAGTTCGAGCTTCATCTTTAATTCATTAGCAGCTGCCCAGCATAATGTAGTGTACATTATATTCTTATATAATTCTACATTTATAAGTATTACTACTAATGATAATGTAATATATAGGAGACTCTCGAGCACAATCATAAAAAATACAATCATATATACAGTATATTCCCTCCAATTCCTCCTACACCGTATAATTAATATAAGCTCACGTTTAAATTCCGAGGCTGAGGTTAGTTTTAGGCCTCTTCCCAACATCCGTGACGTGCGGGAAATCCGTAACTGGGATAAGGTCACGCAGTATTCACGTTTTACTTTTTGCCTTACTTCAACCTCTCTCTCTCTCTCTCTCTCTCTCTCTCTCTCTCTCTCTCTCTCTACTTTACCTCCACTCTCCTCTCCGTACAGCTCAGGAATCACACACACACACACACACACACACACACACACACACACACACACACACACACACACACACGAACAGCGTGTGGGGACCACAGCCTGACAGAATGAGGGTGTTATGGGGGAGTGCTGGTGTGATGGGGTGTGTGTGTGTAAAGATGGGCTCTCTGCTCTGCTCATAATACTACATTCACCGAGACCCCAATTACTGCCTTTAGAGCCGGCTTCACACTCCACTACTCTAACTTATGCTCTCTCTCTCTCTCTCTCTCTCTCTCTCTCTCTCTCACACACACACACACACACACACACACACACACACACACACACTGATACTTGCTGCTTTATATTATCGTACTCAGTAAATTAATGCACTGGCAAAACCTACAATGCTCTTGAAATGCAATCCATGACTGGAATTAACTGCTATATTTCCCATCATGTGACTGGAAGCAGCCAAGATCAGAATTCCAAGAAAGCAACTGGACATTCACTTCTAAATACACACATCCCATTTCTGATTGTGTCTCGGATCCTGTCTGGTTTCAACTGTAACGGTAAAAAGTGAATCTGGAATCAGCCAGGATCGGAATCTACTGACGTTCACACCTTTTAATGTGATGGGAATGCCCAGTATGCCCAATAAGCCCAATATTTATTCCTAATATGGAACTGGAATAAATCAGGATTGCAAACATTTGCACACACACACACACACACACACACTCCATGATCTGAATCAGCCATTACCGGAATGTTCTAATATTCACTCCTCGTATGTGATGGAAATTTACCAGGACTGAAAACACCCTATATTTGCTCCTAATATGTGACTGGAATTGGCCGGGATCTGAATCAGCCAATGTCCAGGCTTATTACATGATTGGAATCTCCTGGGATTGCAAATGCCTGATATTCACTCCAAACATGTAATTGGTCTCAGCAAAGATTGCAATCAACTAACATTTGCAATATATACATGATCAGGATGGGAATGATCAGATCTTCATCCCTACAGCTTGGGAATTAGAACTGGAACCACCTCATATTTGCTCATCGCATTAAGGATTGGAATGACTATCAAAATCTACTGATATTCACTCCAAATATACGATAGAATTAAGCATCATCCAAGTTGGCAAATATTCCAACATTCCTAACAGAGGACCGGAATGACTCAGGATGGAATATGTGATTGGGATCAGTCAGGATTGCAATCAGTGGATGTGTTCACTACATGATCTGAACCCACCAAGATCAGAACTGGCTGGTATTCCTTCCGATATGTGCTTGGAATTCAGAATTGGAATTGCCAAAAATTCACACATAACTTGTGATAGGAAGCCTGATATTTACTCCAAATTCCCCAGGATTCAGGATCAGAATCTGACAGTTTTCCAACATTAGGTACTAATGGATGATTGAAACGACCCAGGATCTTGAACTCCCAATACTCCATCCGAATATGATTTAGCCTGCATCCACCGCACCCAATATTCCGACATTCCGTCCAAATGGATGATCTGAGTTTCCTACGACAGGATCAAAAATACTTGACTTCCATTCCCCCCCAGCATATGGTTGAGATTGCAATCAGAGGCATGATGAGAACCGGTCCTCTATATGAGATGATGACCTGTATATGAGGTCACTAAGAGACAGCTTAAATAGAACATGCTTCCTAAATGGCTGGTGTGTGTTATTCCCAGTCCGGAAGCCGCTGGGTGGATTTTGTTCAGAGTAATTCATGCTTAAATCCCTCTGGAGGTCTATTTCCAATCTGCATGCGTCCGTGCATTGAAGAGTAAGTGTGTGTGGGTGTACGTTAGTGCTGAAGTCTAAGGGGAAGCCTGCACTATGCATTCCACAGAACTTATGTGTGTGTGTGTGTGTGTGTGTGTGTGTGTGTGTGTGTGTGTGTGTGTGTGTCTACAGGGCATAGCGTGTGTTGATGCGCTGCATGTTGATTGGTCCCTCTGAGAGCACATTAAAAGACGAACTGTTAATGAATTGTTGAATTGCTTCAGCTTCCACATTGGAGAACAGACCAATGAGAGCACAGCAGGAGATCTGCGTTGATCCTGATGAATGACCAATTAAAACGCGCTCTCTCTCTCTCTCTCTCTCTCTCTCTCTCTCTCTCTCTCTTCTTTCTCTCTCTCTCTCTCTCTCTCTCTCTCTCGCTCTCCTTCTAAGCATCCTATTTGATCGTTTAAAAAGAATCAATTCTTGTAGCAAGCCTGCATCACCACAGTAAAGATCACACAAGATCTGATCTCTCAGTTCTGTTCCATCCCTTTCTACACTACGGTTCCTTCAGTTTTCTGGACAGTAGAATCTGGAACATTGCTATGAGGATCTGATTGCATTCTACAACAAGAGCTTTAGTGAGGTCAGGATGTTGGATGATCACCACCCCACCTCGTTCCCAACTCCCCAGCTCATCCATTTAGATGGAATATATCGTTCCAGTGGCATTAGAACCATTAGGTTCATGTTTGTTTATCTGCTGCACAGAGTCCTGTTCTTTTGGCTGTACTTCTCTACAGGCCGTAGTACTAGTTAGAAAATAGTATATGCATTATAATAATAATGGATCACATATTCCGATCCTTTGTTTTTGCCACTATGTTCTAGATTAGAGATTCTGCAGGACAGTGGTGACATTCAAATAAGTCCCACCCAGATAACCTAGATGTATGGGGTAGCTAACTGAGAACCAGGTGGTTCCATCTGGTTCCACATATGGATGCCCACCAGGGCGTCTGACAGGTCCAGGGGTTAAATATGGGCTCCATCTGGGTTACCTGCACATGATGAGCGAGCAGGAGCCAAATGACGTATGCCCACCTGGAACCCACCTGGACCACCTGGAGCCCACCTGGAACCCACCTACCCCACGATCCATCCACGAGAGCCCCAGATGAGCATGAACAGCTAAGGGAACTGCCCACACAGTGTTCAGATCCGATCTTCACCATCTACCGCAGCCTCCATAAATCCGGCCTCCGGGGACTGAGATTGAGCAGGAGCACGTGTTAAAACCAGGGCAACTAAAAGTAAAGTGGCCTTTAAAGGCATAACTCATCTGTGAGCACATGTACGAGCGGCTCATAAACGCAGAAGTATGATTTTTAACTGTCGCTCCTGCCACTTGCAGCGCTCAAATCCAATCACTGCTTTACAGGCTCATTCGGTTATGCTAAAGCGCCAGGACTGCATCAGATGGCTGGTGTGCAGGACTCCCGCAGTGCGGAGCTGAGGCTCAGGCGTGGCCTCCACGATAAACAATATTAGAAAACGTCATCTCTGTTTAAATGAGATCCAATCCTATAAGCAGCGGCTCCGTTAATACAGACCTGTTATTTCAGGAGCTTCAGTCATAAAGATGAAAACAAGAGTAAACAATCAATGCAGAGATAGAGAGAGAGAGAGAGAGAGAGAGAGAGAAAGAGAGAGAAAGAAGAAAAAGGAAGGAAAAGAGAAGAGAGAAAGAAAAATAACAGAGAGAGAGAGAGAGAGTAACAGAGAGAGGGGAGAGAGAGAAAGAGAGAGGGAGAGAGAGAGTGTGAGAGAGAGAGTGTGGGAGAGGGAGGACAGGGAGTGAGAGAGAGGGAGGGATGGAGAGAGACAAAAAGAGATAGACAAGAAGAAAGAGAGAGAGAGAGACAAAAGAGAGAGAGAGAGAGAGAGAGAGAGACAAGAGAGAGAGAGAGAGAAGACACAAAGAGAGGAGTAATGAATGCTCTACAGTGCGAGATAATTGGGGCTTCTGAAGCAGCATTCACTCAGCTCACATACTAGTAACACACACAACACACACACACACACACACACACACACACACACACACACACACACACACACACACAGTATTCACCTCATCACACCAGCACTCCCCCATAACACTCTCTGCCATAAAGAAAGGTTGGTCTGCATTTGTTTCAACGGGACCAGAAAACCCCGATGAGTGTGTCATTGTCCTAAGTCGCTGCTCTTACCTCAAAACCTGAGAAAAACCAGAAGCTGCAGAAGATCATGAGGTCATCAGAGCCCACGGCACACTAGCTCCAGCGTGTGACATCATCCAGCTTTTCTGAGCTTGAAGACCAAAATGACCTCAGAGCTGCGCTGCCACAGACTTAGTACGATATACCTGCACCGGCCACTTTATTACGAACACCTACAGTAGACTGTAGCTCTTCCTGTAACCCATCTGATGACCCATAGATTGGATTGGTCATCCTCAACCATCATCGGTGGTCGGTTTCTGAGAACACGTAATCTAGGGTGGGTTGTGGAGCACTGTAGCCCAAATAAGGTCTAGGGCAGAAGATGTAGATGGCAGAAAGAGCATGTGAGGTGTTTGTGAGAGAGCAGAACATACAGACTGAGAGAGAACGAGAAAGAAAGCGAGGGAAAGAGTGACTCCAAACACTTGATAACATTTTTCAAACTGAGGCCCCAACAGATTCTATCTGGACACAGCCTCGTCTGAGCGGCGGTGGCTTGGACTCCAGCTGAACATTCGTTTGGATAGTAGATAGTGCCGGCTCGCCCCTGCATCCTTCATGCTCCGCTTCGCAACAGCCCCAGGATTACAAATCGAACACCTATCCATTCTGAGACAAGATAGAACGCAGAGGGTTTTCATCATCGGCCCGAACAGTCTGAAGGTGATTTATTGAGCTTGCCTAGTGTAGGGCCTAAAAATCAGAAGAGCAGTCACGGGGTGCCTGAGGTACAGCGCTCACAGCACAAACAGATATACACCGATCAACCATAACTTTATGACCACCTTATTTCTACCCTCTGATCACACAGGAGCTCTTTGTGGTTCTATAATTCCAGACTGTAGTTCATCTGTTTCTCTGCAGACTTTATTCTCCTCCTTTCACCCTGATCTTCAATGATCAGGACCCCACAGGACCACCACAGAGCAGATATGATGTGGGTGGTGGGTCATTCTCAGCACTGCAGTCACACTGACATGGTGGTGGTGTGTTAGTGTGTGTTGAGCTGGTACGTGTGGATCAGATGCAGCAGTGCTGCTGGAGTGTTTAAACCCCTCAGTGTCACTGCTGGACCAGCTGACAGCATCCTGTGAGCACTGATGAAGGACTAGAGGACGTCCAACACAAACTGTGCAGAAACAGATGAGCTTCTGTCTCTGACTTTACATCTACAAGGTGGAGACACTCGGTAGGAGTGTCTGATAGAGTGGACAGTGGTCCTATGGTAAGAGGAGCTGATGTGATCTTCCATCAGTGGACACACCGTCCTCTTTATCCTATAGAAATGGAAATGGATGATGAGGATAGTTCTCTATATGCAGTATTCTTCTGGAGTGAAGAATATTCTCTCACATTCGAGTACGGCAGCTCCTGCACGCAGAGTGCGACCCCGTCACCCATCGCCGTTCCTTCTCCCAAAGCCAAGAACAACCTTTAATAACCTTGAATTGACTGGAGCTGGATTTCAATAAAAGGCGCATTATCACTGTAGCTCTCCGGAGATGGAGCGTGTGAGCGTGAGCATGTGGAGGTGTGATCGAGTCAATCAGCGAGAAACACTTCCCCGAACGCCAGGCATAAGAGTGCACGACAATGACAGACGTCCTTTGGCTCTGTGGCATAAAAGAAAAGCCCATTCTCCACAAGTGTGTGTGTGTGTGTGTGTGTGTGTGTGTGTGTGTGTGTGTGCGTGCTGAAGAGTATCTGATTTAGCTACAGGAAAAGCATGTTGTAATGTTATACTGAGAGATGGAGGTGACATAACTAAACACATACAACTGAAGAAACGTCTTTTAAACCTGATAATAAGGGTTGTGAACTGGCAGGAAAGTGGCGCCGATACGCATCACAGTACAGGCGTCGCGATTCAATATAACGTGGTACAGTTAGGAAGGATATACCGCCTGAAAACGCATTTAAAGACCATAATTTAAGGTTCTAATAAGACTTTCCTTAAATCAGCTTCTCTATGGTAAGGTCTGACCCATCCACACACACACACACACACACACACACACACACACACACACACACGCCCGGGGTGGTGGGCACCCCTATCCAAGGAGTAGCTCGGGAGTCAAGAGTCTTGCTCAAGTGCCCTTCAGTCAAGTCCTGCCAGTTCAGGGAATCGAACCAGCGACCTTCCAGTCACAAGAAATTTAAATTCTCAGTAACACTGACATGGTGGTGGTGTGTTAGTGTGTGTCGCTGGTACGAGTGTATCAGACACAGCAGTGCTGCTGGAGTGTTTAAACCCCTCAGTGTCACTGCTGGACCGAGAACAGTCCACCGACCAGAAACGTCCAGCCGACAGCGTCAAAGGCACCACGCTGAGCAGGCGTTTTCCGCCAAATAATTCTGAATATTCATTCCAAACCTAATCAAAGCACCAGTCGTATAGGAGTGTAAAGAGTGATCACTCTGTAATGCTGTGTACTCTGAGACCACCTAGAGAAACAGGAGAAGAGTGGAAGAGTGTTCACTCCTGCAGACTTTCAGGAGATATCTGCTGAAAAACCACTGGGAGCTCGTTAGACATAGTCCAGCAGCCACATTCACGCCTCAGAGCGGGGTCTCTCTCTCTCTCTCTCTCTCTCTCTCAAACACACACACACACACACACACACACACACACACACACACACACACACACACACACACACAGTTTGACATCCAAACTTGTTAGGACTGTTGGGACTTACTAGAGCATGAAGACACACATACACACACATACACACACATACACACACATACACACACACACACACACACACACACACACACACACACAAAGAAGACAAGGACTTTTCTCTTGTTACTGCAATTCACAACATCTCTATTCAGCCGTCCCTAAACAGAGCATCTTGAAGGTTTGTCCAGCCTCGTCCAGTCGCTCCTCAGACACTCGTGCTCACATCGAGTGAAACGTAACAGCTGACTGATTCCGAGAGCAGACCTGCGTCCCTGTATTCAGCCTTTCTCTCACAAACACACACGTACCAGTATGAGCGAGTATGCGCTTTATATGGGCAAATGTATTTGGACACATTCGTCTCATTGAATGCGGAAGGCTTGCTCGCTTGCCTTTTCCACCAAACAGAACCGGTTCTGTTCAGGCTTACAAGAAACTTGGAGTTTTTAGAGGACCATTCCGCATTTACATCAGTTTTAGTGGAACCGAGGATACGTCACAGAATACGTCATTAGCAGAGGGGCTGCACAGGGTCAGTAAATGGAAGTGAGAAGATGGTGGTGTGTGTAGACATCCTGCAAGCATTTGTTCTGTTACAGACGTTTGATTTTCTCCAAACAGCAAACACGGATCAACTTTGGAGATAAGAAGACGACACCGTGCAAGACGAATGGTATGTCATTGTTCCTGTACAACTAGACACGATCACAGTGCTTTGTGCTGAGAACGGACTTTACAGGTTCCAGAACCTATTTCTATTGTGGAAATGCGCCGAGCGCTTCAACATTAGGTTTGCGATCCAGAACAGAAGCTGTTCTTTGCTGGAGGAAAAGGGACCCTATTAGCAGCCACTTCAAACAGTTTCCCATCATCAGCCACTTGGGCACCACACCAGTTCCTCTCATTTCCTTAGCCAATCAATTTCAGATAACTGGGAATTCCTTAAAATTTCTTCAGATTGATTGGCAAAGAGAGAGAAACTGAACGAGACCCCAAAGTGGCTGTTGTTGGGTACCTTTGGGTTCGGTACCACGCTGTGAAAAGGTGCCATTAATGAGGTCAGGATGTTGGATAATCTAGACCTCAAGTCCCCCAAACTCCCGAATTAAAGGGAAAATGTCTTATAGAGCAAAGGTTTCCTAAAACTACTGCCATATAATTACTAACACAACTGACAATACAGTCACACCACAGGACATTTACACCACTGTGCACATTCAGCATCTTCCTAACTAAGTAAACACACTGTGATTTTTAAAAAAACGAGTATTTTCATTTTCTAAAAGTAGAGCCGTCACACCACAGGACTAACGGACAGGTTAATGCTTTGACAGAATTTGATTTGAACTTGCTATCCGATACCCCTACAGTCCTTCATCAAATCGCTGCAGGACAAAACCTATTTACTGTGATTATTTCTGCGTTTGCATTTTTACACATTACACTGATAAAGAAAAAGTTTTATCTTTTTTTAACTGCAGGTGTTACTGATTTATTCTATAAATGTTTAAATGACATACGTCCTTTATATCACTGTCACACCAAAGCACATCTTTCATCTAAAAGTAAAACAAAGAAAACTAGTTATTTTTTCATAATTGATGCAAAAAAAGTTTTTTGGAAAAAAAAAATGATTTATTCATATTTATACCTGATTATGACAGATATTCTGTCTCCCACCCACATACCGTGCCTTGTGAAAGCGTTCACCCATCTTGGCTTTTTACCTATTTTGTTTCATTAAAACCTGTATTTACTTTTATTTTTATCTGAATTCTATGTGATGCTTCTGCACAAAATGCTCCCAAGTTGATATGAGGTTCACCTTTCAACAGGATAATGACCAAAAGCACACTGCTAAAGCAGTGCTCGAGGGGTTTACGGGGAAACGGAAATGTACCGGAATGGCCGAGTCAAAGCCCAGATCTTAAAATTTCTCCAAAAAATTGCTGTTCGCCAGCAGAAACCAACTTGAAGGAGCTGTAGAGGTTTTGTCTTGAGGAACGGGCAAAAATTCCAGTGGCCAGATGTGGCAGCCTTATCCAAAGAGACTTTAGGGGATTGAATAGTTATGCACACTGACGTTTTCTGTTATTTTGTTCAATTAGTTGTTTGTTTCACAATAAAAATAAAGAAATAAATTCCAGGTTGTGAGATAGCAATGCCAACACTCTCCAAGAACTTAAACCCTCATTAAGCTTCACAGTGCACCAATAAACATGGTCTCGCTGGTACTCAGGAATAAAGCTACAGCAGGAACATCTAAAGGAAGACTGAAATGCAATCTGGAATACTGTGACATTCCGACAACCCCGGCCTCTCCATTCTCTCCCTCTCCTTTCACACCCTGAAGATGCTGGAGCTGGTCTGGCATGATGTTTAACAGCCCACGCTCCTCAGCTAACAGCCATATGGAGCTCGTAAGATCTGGCCCATTACAAAAAGGCCTCACGGCCCATTGGGTTCTCGCTCGCACACGTAGATATGTTCTCCTCCATTAGCGTCCATCTAAGGAGCACCTGGCAGAAGAAAGGCACCTCAGACCGAAATCCCGTCTGCAGGCCCTGAGAAGGCGTCTAGATGTTTAGATGTTTACAAGCCAGAGCTGTGTTTTTTCTAATTAATGCTGACACACTGTATCCCCCCAGCGCTCCGGCGAGGCAGGGTGTCTCCTCTTTCACACAGAGATACAGAGAAACACGTAGGAGTCTAGACACAAGTGCTCCAGCCCTGCTGACAGCAGATAAATGATCTGTGCTGTTAATTAATGTAGATATTTCTGATGCCGCGAGCGCTCCCCGACACTCAACCACATTCCCGAACACGATCCATCACCCAGTCAAGAAATCTGACAACCAACCAATCAGCTCAGCTCAGCTGACAAAATGTTAGTCATCTGGCATAATCACCTCAGGCAGATGGCATCGCACAACATAACAAAATAAATACATGCGGGGTGTGTGACAGGATTCATGGATGGAGTGGAATCTCAACCCCAATTCGTGGAAAATGGGTCACAAACAGACGTGGTTGCATTACAACCTGTATTTAAATGGTTTCGAAGTAAAGAAATATAAATAAAAATATTTGGAATGAAAAGCCTAAAAATGGCGTGTGCATATGTGTTCACCCCCTTTGCCATGAAGCCCCTAAAGACTTCTGGTGCAAGCAATTACCTCCAGAAGTCACATGCTTAGTGAAATGAAGTCCACCTGTGTGCAATCTAAGTGTCACATGATCTGTCAGTATATAAACACCTTTTCTGAAAGGCCCCAGAGGCTGCAACACCATTACGCAAGAGGCACCGCTAACCAAACACCATGAAGACCAAGGAGGAAGACCAAGGAGGAAGACCAAGGAGGAAGACCAAGGAGGAAGACCAAGGAGGAAGACCAAGTCAGGGTGGGGTTATAAAAAACATCTACGTCTCTGATGATCCCCTGGAGCACCATCAAATCCATTATCATCAAATGGAAAGAACATGGTACCACAACAAACCTGCCAAGAGAGGGCTGCCCACCCAAACGCTCAGACCGGACAAAAGCGACTACCAGCTATAATTGCTACAAAAGGGGATCTACAAAGGACTGTACACTGAGGTTTTCTGTTATTTTGTCCTATTTGTTATTTTGTCAGCATGTTCTGCAAATGACGTGATTCAAACCCTCAAATAACCCATTTTAATTCCAGGTGGTGAGAAAGCAAAACATGGAAAATTCCAAAGGGGGTTGAATACTTTCTCAAGGCACTGTATCTGGGTGGTATTGTACGAGTGGATCAGACACAGCAGTGCTGCTGGAGTGTTTAAACACTGTGTCCATTCACTGTCCAATCTATTAGACACTCCTACCGAGTGTGTCCACCTTGTAGATGTAAAGTCAGAGACAGAAGCTCATCTGTTTCTGCACAGTTTGTGTTGGTCGTCCTCTAGTCCTTCATCAGTGCTCACAGGACGCTGCTCACAGGACGCTGTTGGCTGGATGTTTCTGATTGTTGGACTGTTCTCAATCACTGAGGGGCCCTATCTGAGCAAAGCTAAAGAAGTTCTAAGCAGCATATATTTCCAAATGATGAACATAGTCAAGTTCTCCGCAGCCTGATTAGCTTGATTGCACCACAAGAAATGAACAGCGTGACCTTTCAGGAAACTACTTGACATTAATCGCAAAATTTCACATATTCTACAACTTCTCACTTCTTTCAACGTTCTATAAATCATGCCCAACTTCACAACAGCAGCAAAGGACATATTCAGCTGCAGTACTACACATCTGAACATATACTGCATGTCCAAAAGTTTGTGGACACCCTTTCTAATGAGCACACTCAGCACAGTTAATTTGCACCCGTAGCTGACACAGATGGGCAAATGTAGGAAAGTACTGTCAATAGAACATCTTCCTATGTTAACTTTGACCCGTGGACCATTCGCAGACATCCCAAGTCTTGTGGAAGTTCCGGGAGTCTTCTGCATACTGCTGCAAGTCAGAAAAGATCTGCTGGAATCTAGAACGAGTGGCCAAGAGCCACACAAACGGGGTAACACACTCCCCTCCTGTGCATGAAGTGCATGCAAAATATGGAGAGTTCTGGTTGGCCTGGAGTCTGACAGTCAATCAGTGTTTAGTGTGGGCAGGCAGTGGACAGCAAGCGTTCAGTGAGTGACGGAGTGTCATGGTAGAGGCTGGGAAAGTGGACACAGGGCCTCCAAAAAGAGAGAATACAAAACTCATTTCACCTCTGACTAAACGTCTGGCCCGCTGTACTGTCTGCCACCGTGATTGTATGTTGTGGTGAATTCGTGGGGCCGTGGTTGGGGTCCGGGCGTACCTCCCTGCAGTGAGCTGACTATCATTCCATAATCCTAACTGTGTTTTAACAGAGTGCGTCGGATTACTGAACGCAGCAGCCCAAACAAAACTGCTTTGAATTTGCTGCAGAACATTTCACAGCGAACTTGTCAGGGGGGAACGCTTGAACCTGCTCACAGGCTCCTTTGAAGTCAACTGTTTAGTCGGGAGCAGTAACACCAGGACTCATATTTCTCCAACTTCGCTCCAAGATCAGCTCCGAGCTGCTGAAAGAAAAGGGTTCAGTGAGCAAATGGGTTAAAAAATGTCCAAGATCAGCACTCTCAGTTTCATAAAAACACCCTCATATCTACACTGCCAACAGATAAGCGATGTTTTCTCTCTACTCTGCTCTCTCTGGTCTTCATGCAAACCATCCTGCTGCTGAAGACTGGAAGCTATCAACTCTCTAATAAATAAATGAATGCTTCTTATTTCAGACCACTTGAAAGGAAACACTCTCACCCCCATGTTCATCTTCCATTTTGGAGTGCTGACAGATGAATGTGGTTTGAGTTACACTCGAATTCCCCGAAGACGTCCCATACCTCTTCCCTGACGGAGCTTAAATAAAACCCGTCTGCGCTGGGCGCCTTCTGTTCTGCTGCAGGAGGTTCTGGTTAAGAGTCTGCAATAAGCCCTGCAACATCTACACTGGAATATAGGCCTTTTCTACTAAAAGAACTCTGGTTCTTGACCTGGTTCCGTTATGGCTTCTAAGAACCGTGATGCTTTAGTCGAAACCAAAGATACATCACCAACAGAGCACAACACACACTAACACACCACCACCATGTCAGTGTGACTGCAGTGCTGAGAATGACCCACCACCCATATAATATCTGCTCTGTGGTGGTCCTGTGGGGTCCTGATCATTGAAGATCAGGGTGAAAGGAGGAGAATAAAGTCTGCAGAGAAGCAGATGAACTACAGTCTGTAATTATAGAACCACAAAGAGCTGCTGTGTGATCAGAGGAGCTGATAGAATGGAACAGTCAGTGTAGTGACAATGAGGTGGTCATAATGTTGTGGTTGATTGTAAACCAGTAAAACAATTTCAGATGGTCATCGTGCTGTGATGTGATCTCTTGATTAACATGTCGCTGCATAAGACGTACACTAGCAGTTTAATCTTTAAGAACCCATATTGGGTGTCGGCGTGTAGATACTGTACCTTCAATGCCTTCTCTAGTTCACTATGTAGGGAGTAAGGAGATACTGGAGATTCACCCAGAAACATGATTGCATTGTGACATCATTAAAAATATCTGAATATGTGTGAGTGGGGTTTAAATTCCTGATGTTCCAATAAGACAGGCTCCTCCAAAATTATTTCGAACCATTCACTAATTATCCATGTCTGATTCTAATTCTACACTTATACACAATTTTAATTATTAAATACAGCCACAAACAACCATCATTAAAGTTCAGGTTTGTCCAATTCAGTTGACGCCACTTTTGTGCAGATTAGGTGAAAATCCAGTGACTAGTTTACGCTCAAGGATTTGTGCAATTGTGCATATTCTGCCAATTTCCCTGAAGGAACCCTCCCAAGGGATCAATAAAGTTCTATTCTATTCTATTCTATTCTATTCTATTCTATTCTATTCTAAATAGCTCAAAATCAAAGTGGATGGATTTTGTCTCTGTCATACGGGGTGGGAGATGTGGACCTCAAGGCTTAATGCTTTGCTGCCAATCGGGCTGGGTTTGAGTGCCTGAGTAGCGGGAGGGACTACTAACTGTTTACCAAGTTTCATATCTGTACGACTCACAGTTCGGTCAGCAAAAACTACACCGCCGGTCCTTGGACCCCTAATGAATGTAGAAACAGAAACAGAAAACTCACATGCCTGTGGGACAGGGGGCCTTTCTATTTCCATTGGTTTGATAAAACGGATGGTGACGGCCCCTATGGAGGCCCAACCCCACCTGATTTCACTAATGAGCTTTTCTCCTCAACCACCAAGGCCGACTAATTAGTGGAACTGGCTTGTGTGGAGCATTGCTGGAAGTCGCCTCGCTTGACCCAAAAGACAGCAGTCCGCTAATCATACGAATTCAGCTGCATGTTTTCAGTTATTGCAGCAGGTTTTGTTGGGAACAGGAAACACAATAGGGCAACGTCTGAGTTCGAGAAATCAGCTTTGCTCTGCCTAATCACAGTCCAAGTCCCAGAGGGAAACAATGTCAAAATAAAGATTTTTTTTACAACTGTACTTGTGCTGTTGTAGAGAGAGTACTGTTAGATACTGTTAGATCCAGATACAGGTACAGGTACACACACAAACACACACACACACCTACAGCTAATTCAGGGCAGCAGAACAAGGCTGGAAAACACTTGCGGTATGGTCCTCTTTATCCACCTGCCTGCACACTGTATCATCAGACTAACCAAGCACTGAGAGGAACGAGTGTCTTAGTAAGCTGACACGGCAAGGGCAAGACCCAGGTAATGGTGTATTTAACAGTAAGTGAGGGGGTGTGTGAGGTGTGTGTGGTGAGTGTGTCAGAGAGACAGGGATAGAGCGAGAGACAGAAATGTGCAGGGGAAGATAAGAGCAGGGCGATTGATAAGAAACTTCAACACCTCCATAAAGAAGCCCGACTGGAAAAAAATGCCCTTGGATGATTTCTCAAACCCTCTTTCACGGAGAACGCTTCCACCATCTGCAGCTCCCATGAGGGTTTGCAGGATCCTCCAGCATGAAATGCGATAGCTGCCTGGCGCCATCACCCACATCCCTTCCATCCAACCCACCTGCCCTCAGGTGGCATTTGCACAAGCTGAGGTAAACACGGTGCAGACGCTGCACCGCTGGATCAGACGGAACAAAACGCTTCCCCACATAACGCTGAACCAAATCCAGCTCGCTCGCCACTAACATGTCTCAGGGAGATACGTGAACCATTACGATGTGATTAGATCCTGGGTTTTGGCGCTGAAGGGCGTAAAATGCTTCCCCCACTACCCTTTACGGAAGATGGTAGCACATATAGACGACCTGCGAGCGTTTGTGTTACATATGTTTGTTTTTCTCCAAAAAAGCAGAGATGGATCAAACACGGATCCACTTTTGGAGATAAGAAGACGTAGAAGACAACGTCATGCGAAACAAATGGGACGTCATTGCTCCAGGGGGACGATGCACTGTAGGCCTGCTGGGCAGCTGTTAGAGTCAAACCTGAAATCTGAACTGAAATCTCGATCTTGTTTACATTCTCAATCTTTCAGCATCTCCTGGAACAGGTTCCTCCTTTGTCCTGGTGAAAGCAGGACGTGACTAAGGTACAAACGTTGGCTCATGCTGTGTGTATTTCGTCAACATGCGTCAACGAAGCATATAAACTTGATCGAGTCTGAGATTTCGTGTGCTGCCTCCATTCTCCCAGACCAGACCGGCTTCAGGTCATTACTGGATTACATCTGATTACTCTGGAAAGTATGGAGCCCAACGGAGGTCTCCAGACAGACAGACAATAAAATCATTTAACACATGTTTCTATAAAACTTGGGGTTGGATGCATCAAAGAGCACACCAGTACGGTCTTTTCTACCAGTCAAAATGTGGTAACAGCTTTATTATGTAATAATAATAATAAATAAATAATAAATAAATAATAATCACAGTTTTTGTAGAACTGTTATGAGATACATCGATATAGAGTTGTTCAGGACATTATTACATAATAACGATGATAATAATACATTCACTTATTTGTTTACATTGATGAATACAACGTCTACTTTGAAGTCCCCACTCATTTCCGAGGCGATAATCATCATCATCATCATCATCATCATCACCGTGAATGTAATTCATAACTGCTCAGTGAGGTCCATTATTTTAAAAGTGTGTCTTTTTGGAAACTAAATAATCAGTAGATCAGCAGCACTAATGCTCAACAGTGTTTTAACAGCGTATTCAATTGTAAAATTGATTTACTGTAGTCATCCATCACACGCAGATATGCGCAACATAATCAGTTCTCAGCTTCCGGGCTGAGCTGTGAAAGTCTGCCAAACAAGCGAGAGCTAATGTGCTTCTGCGATGAACGTTCCACACATTAGAGACGGACAACCTGAGCGGAGTTACGGGCCTTCCGAGCTCGTTCTCTACACCTCTGCGTGTTGGGCCTCGGCAGTGCGGAGGATCCGCGTTTGGTATTAGAGATGATATAATAAGTGTGCACACAGTTGTGATCTGGGTGTGAAGCGATTAATGCAGCACTATTCCCTCCACAGCGATTGTCAGACCTTAGGATAAGTGGAGGAGTGTGTCGCTGCGACGCGGGAGAGATGGTGTGTGCGGAGATTGGTTTCCGGCGATTACGTGCTCATCAGTGCAGTGAATTGTGTTCCGCCGACTCCCCGAGCATTTGGCAAATATGCCAATCGGAAAGCACAGAGGGTCACGGTGTGGGACGCCTTCCGCAGCGGTTCCAGGCCCAGATCGGACACGTCCTACCTGCACTCGAGCAATTAGCGGAAGGCGGTTTTCCGGCGGGAATTTAGTGTCTGTGACTCAGATATGTTGGAACGTTCTTGGTGTCCCAAGTGTCCCAATGTTCTAACATTCTTAATATAAGCTTATGATGTAACACAAAACATAACTAGAACCAAAATACAGAAACGGACACATATTGACCAATAAGAGAAAAGATACCCTACACGGTATGGACATAAGTATTGGGACACCTGCTTATTGTATTTTCTGAAATCAAGGGTATTAATGGACTTGTGATTATTAAAACATTTCAAACATTGGAAAATAAATATAACAAAATGAATAAATGAGAAATAAAAATTGATGATGTAATCATCACAGGCCTAAGAGTAGGGCTGTACTACTGCCATCTAGTAGTACGGATACTTCAACACAAAACGAACCGCTGTCTGACACCAACGTGTGCAGATAAATGAGTCATTGTCTGAACAGGGTCATGGGACATAAGGCAGCGCCAGTACCACAGTCACACTCACACCTAGGGGGCATTTTAGCTTGGTCACTTCACCTACCATGTGCACTTTTGGAAGGCGGGAGGAAACCGGAGTACCCGGAGACACGGGGAGGATGAACCAAACTCCCGGCGGAGAGCGATCTGAGCGGGGAGATGCGTAACTCATGCACTACCCGTGACACCACCCATATAAACGATATATCATGATATTTCGATATATCGATATTTACCCCTCTGTCTGTGGCCGAGTAAATAACAGACAGACTGTAACTTCTGTTCCCTTCATTCCCTGCTTTTTCTTGTTTGTTTTGCTCATCCATAAATTTCTCACATTTCCTGCCTCTCTGATGGATGTTTATTCATCATCAGAGTAATTTCGGCACAGCGTCACATATTATGGGCTGTGAGAGGGCCATTATTTACACTGGCAGAGAACCAGTGCCTCACATCGAGTCAATGTTTTCCACAGCCGGCATTGCTGTTCCTCACACGCATACACACAATTCCTCTCAATGTCATCATTCCGGACTCGTCCTCACTGTTACGAGGCTGCGCTACACACAGTTCCAACGATCACAAATAACTGACTCATCCACGGATACTTCATCCTCACAAGCCAGCAGCTGACCGGATCGATAAGCTGGAACTGCTCCATGGTTAGATCTGATTAATGGACGATGTGGAGAGCATTGTGCATCCAAACGCTTCCAATTCCGGGCAATGCAATATCACCTGCAGTTAAATCATCTCTATCCTGAGAGATCTCCTCACTTTTTACTGGCAAATCACACACCAGGTGCTGGCAATTCAAATCCTGCACACCACTTCCAATTCCTTTCCTTTTTCTCTAGCTCAATCAGATCCAGTCTATCCGGCTCCAATCTTAACATCTTCCTTGTCCAATCAGGTTTGGGCCATAAAATCCCAATATTAAAATTTGCTCCCAATGAGATCCGCTCTATCAGATGTTACAATACTCTAGTGTTGCTAGACAGGCTCCAAGGCCACCACAACCATGACCAGGACCAGAGAAGAAACACATTAAATGAAATTAAAATTCCTACTAATTGAGTCTCAAAAGGTACAATTCCCTCCCATCCAAGAAGATCATTAGTTCCAAAGTTGAAATTATCCAGTACCAGACATCCTTATGGACATCAAGGAATCCAGACTACTTTTCTCTTGCTCACTAACATGGTTCAAAAGTTAGGAGACCCAAAGGCCTTTTCCACCAACATGGAACATGTTCTGTTCTGGTTTAGGAACCTAATTTTGAACCATTAGGCACATTTCCACCAACAAAAATAGGATCGAGAGCCTGAAAAGTTCTTTTGGAGGAACCAGAGAGACCCCGAGAGAGATGCTGGAAAATATACCTTGCAAGCCTGAAAAGATTCTGTTTACCAAATTATTTTCATACAGTTAAATTCCAGTGGAATAATGTGCTTGTTAGAATCAGTCTAAAGTGCATCATTACAGCGTAAATTACCCACACCCGCACAGTCGGCACGGCCGAGACGGATATCCAGTTGGAAGTCAGCTTGAAAGAAAGTCAGTGACCCACATGGGTAAGGAGAGAGAAACACAGTGAGGGAGACTGAGAACAAGAGAAGGAAAGTCAGCGGAAAACAAGACATCGCGGGACAGAAGGAGAGTGAGGGATAGCGGGAATGAGAGAAGGAGACGGGAGAGAGAGATAGCGAGAGTTCCCACTGAGAACAAAGGTTTAATAAAAACAACAGTGGACATTAAACTCAGGGATGTTTATAACAGGACAACAGGACTCAGGGGCCAATAACTGGACACATTTACCAGCTGCTGCAGTCGCTACAGCCTGGTAAAGGTGCCTCGGTGTGGCACAGTGAATCCGCCCGGGCCTTTAGCCTCCGAAACTCCACTTTCCTTTCAGCAGCCGCCTCAGCCATTACCAACACGCAGCAGGCAATTGTCCGGAAAACACGGGAATCAATAAGGCCTTATCAATGCCATAAAAGCTCGGGCCACTCAATTAAAGCAATTATGTTTTGTGCGACACTCGCACCTTTCGCAGAGGAACCGAATTTCAAGTTGCCCTTTTTCCCCAGCTAATGGGAAAATAAATTGCGCCGATGTCAGTTACGGCCGTCACTTTGACAGACACCAAGCGTGAACGCGTGTTTGTGAGCAGGTTGTAATTTAACAAAGCCGTGTTCCAGTAACAGGCCTATGCCGAGCCTTTGTGCACCACGGGAACTCATTTCCGGATCCCAGAGCAAAGCTTCCGTCACTCTGGCCGCCATCTTAAATGAGTTACAACGGTAGTGCCAACATCCTTTTGTTTGCCATTGTAGATGGAGAATAACGGAAGGGACGAGATAAGGCGCGACAGAGGAGTCAGCGAAAAGGCCAACGACGAGGCCCTGTTCACCGGAGCAGCAGCTCGGCTTTGTTCAAGGTTTTGTTCGGTCCTTTCTCTCTCTCTCTCTCTCTCTCTCTCTCTCTCTTTCTCTGTCTATCTTCATGCCAAATGTGAAAAAAAAGAAAACAGAAAAGAACACAACATTGCCTAGAAGAAAAGCTGCTGACATGACTGCTCCCTAACAAAAGCATGGAGACAAACAGCATCCGGTCTCCAGGTTAAACTGCTGTTAATGGGAAGCATTATCTCCTATTATTCAGACAAAGTTTTCACATTTGTTGGGAACCGTCCTGATTTATTAGAACACTCCCAGCATTATGAGAATCATAACCAGTATTGGTGGATAATAATACAAACCCATTTACAAAAAATAGTGTGGGACTGCAGTTCTGTTCAAAAACTGATGAAAACTGTAGACTGACCTGATCAATATTTATTGATCTACTCATACAGAAGTGGTGTCTCTCAGTACGGCGTCGGGTTTAACGCAACATCCCAGATGTCTCTGCATGGAGTTGTAGAGGTTCCTAATGGTGTCCTGTGATGGTCCATCTCATGCAGCTTGAATGTTCTCACTCAGTTCTGCAGATGGTGTGGTAGGGGTGGAGTGTTGATAGAGCGTCCAATAGCGTCCACACATTTTCAATCAGGGACAGGTCTGGAGATGAGACCGACCACGGCGTAGTATCTGTGTCTTCAAGGTGAGATATTGAGACGGCAGCAGTGTGTGGACGAGTGTCGTCCTGTTGGAATAGAGCACCGGAGTGTGTGTTCAGAAAAGGGAGAACCACTGGTTGCAGAACCTCATTAACGTAATGTTGGTCTGTTAAAGTGTAATAAAGACCAAAGGTGATCTGGCATCGTACCAAATCGACCTTGGTGCTGACCACGGTACTTCCACAAATTGACTGAAGACGAGCTGCTGCCATTCTGAGTGGTTCTGTGACCACGACACCATTGCAGTTTCAATTTCTAAGGATACAAAAGTGCACATGGTGTCAGTGACCTGGAATCAGCATTGCAGAGCACAAGATTCCACAGCGACTTAGATGAGGTGAGGTGCTGAAGAAAGGTCTTGTGAGGAAGAAAAGCAGGCGGCATCTTGCGTCTGTTTGCCGGTGATAACTTGCTAGTCGTGCATGACGCACTAGGCAGCAGCCCAGATCTCCGCCAAGCAGCAAAGCTGCTCAGAGAAGCCCCTTACCTGCCGAGCTCCACCAAGGCACAAGATGACTGAGTTCACAACAAAAGCAGTCCACGTGGAACCACGTCTTTAGACGCTTCCATTTGCCAGAGCCTGGATTAGACTAAATCTGATTAAACTGTCAAAGCAGCTTTTTTTTAACAATGAAGAGGAAAGTGATGGGGAGCTGGTGTGCCAACTCTGTAATCCTTCATATCGGCGCGTGCAGGCAGTGTGCAAGCCTAAATTACCAGTCAGCTTATCGGCCCCAAATACTACAGCAATTAACAACTTCAGCACACGCTCTGGAGTTACTATCCCCAAATCAGCAATGTTGGGGTGGAGGTCTTATACAGTAATCTACAGCGGCCAATTAATGAAGTTTAGATTGTAGATTTTTTTTACGGCTGGGTTGGATAAGGGCACAGCCCTGTATAATATGTGTGGCTGGTGTGGTGCAACAGATAACACCACCAGTAAGCCACCACACCATGGGGGAGACTGGGGTTCATTCCCAGTCTGGGCGACTATGCCAATAAGAGTCCTTGGGCGAGACTCCTATCAGTACTCTGACCCTCTTCTGTAATATGAGTGACCGAGTCGCTCTGGAGAAGAGTGTCCGCTAAATGCTGTAAATGTAAAAGTAGGATTACAGACCATCAAATGAGGCAATCAGATTGGTTGCACTTGGTTGTGCCAAACACCACAGTGTGAAGGAAGGAGCTGAATTTGCAGGTGTGTGGAAGCGTACGCTCATACGGGTCTACCAACAGTTGTAGAAATCCCAGTGAATTGAACTGAGTGAGCAGAACCACTCCATGGTGATGTTCATGGTCTCCAGTAAAACACACCAGTGGCCTGAACCCATCAATTTCATTTTTTCATCCCATTGCACACCTCGCAGGTATTTGTAGCCCAATCATTGTTATGCAACACCATCTGCAGGAGGCTGAAGTTACTTATCGCCTTAAACACACAAGGTGACCAATTGTTTTGTCCAGGGAGCTTATTTTACTACCCAGTACTGGGTCAGTGGGCCAGTACTGGCACTTACACATTGTACTCTTAGGCATACTGGGATGTTTTATTGCATAACAGGACTGGACAGTCACAAGATGCTGGTACATAAAACAAAAACGTCAGGACACCCTGGAGAAAACAAACCCAACCCTACAGGCCCCATATCTAAAGCTAGACATGGATTAGAGGGGTATATAAAGCCCCCCAGCATTGAGTAGTGGATCTCTGGCTACAACTCCTGGGACTTATCCTGCAAGACGTGACCTGTCTGACATGACCACTTTCCTTATCTACACCGTTTGTTTCAAGGAATTCCATCTTCAGATTACTGCACAGTATACAGGTTAGACCAGAGAGCCCCCATGTTTCCTGCATCGGAAGCAGCCGTGACTTAAGCAGGAAAGGTGACAAAGATTCATATCCTGTTCAGAAGATCCAGGAAATCTGAAGTACAAAAAGCATTCCTAAAGCAAGTCGGATGTTTGGAAACTTATCAAGACCTTATGATTGTCCATCTCATCACCTTGCCCTCATTTGGAGGGGGGGTGAACCTTTTTGTCCAGGGAGCTTCTTTTTCCACCCAGTGCTTGAAGTGAGATTTCTCCTCTACTCGTTTCATCCATTTGTCCAGAACGATCTCTAGCGTTCCGAAAAAGAAATTGCATCTTATCCATGGACCCGATCCAAGCACGGCTTATTGAGCTACTTTTGATGCATTCTGGGAAAACTCCAGCACCTCATTTCAGAAGAAGAGCAAACGCAAACCACCTCATGCATACTCATGTCTGTGGTAATTAGTCTCCGAGGGGCTGGTCATAGCCCTCAATTTCTGCTGCTGGCATTTGCAGAGGCCACCCTGACCATGCCTGCAAGGACCCTTGGGGACAGAATAAGCCAACACCATGGCCTTGCTAATACAGAATAGAGCTTCAGCTCTCAGGAGGAAATTGAATGAGCACGGCCTTCGTTTCCCCGCCTTTTAAAGCTCTCACATCTGCAGCACATCTATTTGCCATGTTCCACACTCATGGAAATGCAGTGGTGGGCCTGGCTTGCATGATCACTCGTACATCATCAAGTTAGATGATTCCACAATGTTCATCCTATGAACAATGTACTGTGTTCATATGTTTGTGGACACCAGGCCTGTCACAATCAAAAGTCCCTTTATTGCCAATAGAATAGGACCCTCTGGAGCAGATAAACCAGGACCTATTCACACCAGCATTGAGGTCATTGAGCTGTGGAGCAGAGGATCTGCATTCTCTGGAATGATGTTGGTTGTGAGATGAATTGGGTAGTTGGGGATGAGGTGTGGTGGATTATCCAACATACTGACAGCGTCAACAAACTTAACCTTAGGAAGTAGGCGTGCACCCCCTGAAATCAGGTCTTTTAAACCCAAATTTCTATGAATGGGACACTGGGGAGCCCCCAGTTGAATGAACAAAATGAGTGCTGGGGAACAAAATGTGCTGGGAAACCCCACCCCGCAACACTGTCCGCCCTCAATGGACAGATGGAATGAGTGCACCGCCCGTAGCTGTTCACTCCAACGAAAGCAGGATACACCCTTCAAGAAGCAATGCATGAGAAGGTGTCCCAATACTTCTGTCCACACAGTGTACCACGCTAAACATGCCCTCCTCTATGGATTATTACAGACATACGAGGGGGTCTGTAAAGTGAGAAGCACAAGAGGGGTCCACGGACGCCACGGCTGACAGAGAAAGACTTCTCCTATATCTGTCTCAGAGGCGCTGCAGCCGTTTCGATACAGAGCGCTTCATTATAGATCACAATCTCATCTCACCGCTGACCCCTCGGGCTAACGGAGCAGAGTCCGGCCTTCCTCCATTTCAAATTTCAACCTCAACACACACACACAAAAGCATGCTGCACATATGGGAATACAAGTCCCATAATGCATTAGAAATAGAAAGAGTGAAAATGCCAGTTGTCCCTCTCAGGATGTTTCTGCTATCTGAACAATGACAGGCCGACTCCGGTTTGGCATTTAGACTCTAACTTTCGCATTATCTCTTTCTGACAGCGAAAGAAAAACACTGGAGACACGTTAGCGCAGAGTAAAGCAGGCGTTCATTGCGCCGTGTGATGAAGAGAAAACGAAATAAAGAGACAAGAAACTGAAGAAAGTGCGTCCTGTCTGCTGTCGTGCACTCGGAGTAAATGAATATGTCTCCGATTCCGAGACGCCACCGGGCCTCCAGACTCGGATCCTGGCTAGACGATACAATTCAATATTCAGAGTTCTGATCAAAGAGCGGCTCCACACGGGGACACGTAAGATCAAGTGTGTTGCTGAAGCTGCCGTGTGATTTACGAGTTCTTAGACTGACTGTGACTTTAGTAGCGTGTGTGGGTGGGTGACATGACGGCTGATTTTACGGCAATCAAACAAAAATATTAATTGCCTGAATGAACAAAAGGAAGACTGATGAGTTCAAACGAACAAGACCCGCTGAACGAACGAGAGGAGGACGGGGAACCCTGCTCCCTCCAGCATCCATCGCCACCACAGACAGATAAAAAGAGCGCACCGCTAATTGCTGTTCCCTGTCGGTAGTCACTTACAAAAGCAAAAGTCCCAATACTTTTGTCCACACAATGTCCACCTGTATGGATTATTACAGACATGAGGTGTTGAAAATGACCCTGAAAGGGAGCAGAGTAACACATTTCATTTGGTCAGTATAAGGTTTTAAAATACACAAACCTCTATAATAAGAATCAATTTTAAAGTGAAAATAATGTCCTCTGGTGGGACACAAAGTCCAGGTAGCTGGCTGTGATCTGACATTTGGATGGCTCTGCTTATAATAATAATAATAATAATAATAATAATAATAATAATAATAATAATCACTTAATAAAGATGAAAACAGTAAACATATTTAGGAGAAGCTCAAGCTCAGACATGAATACCATCGGTCCAGAATGTCCTGTGGTCCTGTGTGTATGCTGAGTAAGACAGGGGATTGATGATGTGGTTACTCACTTTTACTTGTCAATCACCCGTTTATAAAACCCTTTTAAAGCTGGGAGAAAAAGCTGTCATCGTCAATTATCATTGTATCTACACTGTAATTAAACACATACAACTGAAGAAACACCTTTTAAACATCATTTATAAACGTCATTAATAGAAAAGCAATTTTTCAACAACCCCCCACATTTAATGCTATTTAATGCAATCAAATCCTCACAGCAATGCTCACTTCAGTGTATAAAGTCTTCCCTGGACAGCAGAGACAGTTCCAACGAAAGCATGATGTACTCTTTTTAATCCCCTTGATTTCAGAAGAAGTGCAGGTGCAGGTGTCCCAATACTTTTGTCCATATAGTGTATTTTGCCATATAGTGGAGCTATACAGTTATCGAGGCCGTATTAATAGCAATCTTTCTTTTTCTCCTCTCCCTCATACACACACACACACACACACACACACACACACACACACACACACACACACACACAGCAGCTCACACTGCATAACAGTAATCTTATTATATTAAAACAGTAAATCATTGATTGCTAGAGGTGAACAACAGCAAAACCTCTGCTTGTGCTCCGACAAATATCTGCAGAACCATCACTGGCTCCCTCCTCTCTCCCTCTCTCCCTCCCTCTCTCCCTCCCTCCCTCTCTCCCTCCGCCCGAAAGCCACCAGCAATCTGTCCTCAGATTTAATGCACTCCCTAAATGCAGCTGCCAGATCAATAAACAATTATTTCTCCTCTCCCGTCTCCCTCTCTCCTTTTCTCTCTCTCTCTCTCTCCCTCTTTCTCTCTGCGGAAATGCTAACGCTCGCTTCATCACTTCATCAATAAATACCTGATCTGTTTGTTTTCATTACAGCACGTATACCAATAATATCTGATGTGCTCGCCCAACGCCAGCCAAGAGGCTCTGCCACATCACTAACTGAGCCAATCGACAACTCGCGCTCACCTGAGCGCCTGTTTCTGAGACCTCTAATTAAGACTCGCTGACAGTTTATTCATCATATGCCACATTATTATTATCATATACTTACTCATATTTATTTCGCTCTGACTGACAAGATGCCATAATATGAATAAGTCGTCTACGTAGGTCTGGGCGATATATCGATATGTATATCCATATCGGGATTTAAACACAGCTGACTAGACCCTGAGGTCGCATTTTAACTGATGAGTCATTCTCAGCATTGCAGGGTGTGTTGTGCTGGAGTGGATCAGACAGTTTAAACCCTGTGTCCACTCACTGTCCACTGTATGAGACACTCCTACCGAGTGTCTCCACCTTGTAGATGTAAAGTCAGAGACAGAAGCTCATCTGTTTCTGCACAGTTTGTGTTGGTCGTCCTCTAGTCCTTCATCAGTGCTCACAGGACGCTGCCCACAGGACGCTGTCGGCTGGACGTTTCTGGTTGGTGGAGCAGAGACACTGAGGGGTTTAAACACTCCAGCAGCACTGCCGCATCTGATCCACTCGTACCAGCAACACACACTAACACACCACCACCATGTCAGTGTGACTGCAGTGCTGAGAATGACCCACATAATAGCTGCTCTGTGGTGGTCCTGTGGGGTCCTGATCATTGAAGATCAGGGCTGAAGGAGGAGAATAAAGTCTGCAGAGAACCAGATGAGCAACAAAGTGCTCCTGTATGAATGCAGAAACAATTAGGTGGTCATAATGTTATGGTTAATAAGTTTATATATACAAACTTGTGTGTATACACAAACTTTTAACTAGTGTAAAAACCTTTTGGAGGTTACTTTCAAAGGGTCTTCACATCCATCCATCTAATTTACAGACTGTTCTTCTTCTAAGAGCCATCCACTGAAAGCTTCTTTAGGCAACCAGAATCAGTTCCTCGGTTACATTCGCTCTTAAGAACCCTTGCTGGCATTTTTAAGAGTGGATACGGATCCAAACCGCAGATTGTACATTATCTCCAGTAGCTAATCCAATGTTCTTTTTGAAGAAGAGCGACAGAGCTGCTCTTTCTTCTATTCAACAAAAAAAAGCAACCATCTGAAGTGGAACGAAATCGTAATCGTAATTGCTTTGATAGCACCCTCATCTTTGCATTCAAAGCCCCACTTCTGTCTTGTAAGACAGGGGGAAAAGAAGAAAAACGTCTCCCTAGGGGTTGTCGACATGTATTACAGCCATAATGCATTACAAACATAATTACGTCTGTCTAAAGCGCCTCCTCTGCTGAGAGTAAACAGTGAGATGTTCTTGAGTGTGTGATTATCCTGTTAATTTCTGCATAATGATCATATATTTGCTGGAGTTTGAGACGAAAGAAAAGCACAAGTATTTAAGTATCTGGCAGCAGTGGAAGGAGAGTTATTTATCATATTTGATGAAGCTGACAATTGAAATAAACTGAGACTCCAGACTGAGTTCAACAGTACGATTCCATATTGATCCGATACGGGAGGCCTGGGGCAACATTGCTCCGGCAGTCTCCAGTCCCTGAGGAGTTCAATCAAATGCAATCAAATCCTCACAGCAATGATTCAAAGAGGAGAAGAGACAGTAGAGACCATTAAAATCAACTCTTTTTACACCCTTGATTACAGAAGAAACGGTAAACAAGCAGGTGTCCCAATACTTCTGTCCACGGTTTGTCACCAAGCTGGGAGCAAAGGACATGAGGCTAGACTGAAAAGAGTGAACTGGTGCAAGAAAAAAAGAGTTATTGGAACTCAAGTATAACCCAAAGTGGTTCCATCACCCAAAAAACACACGGTAGGTGAAGTCACACCTCCTGGTCGACAAACCGAAATGGATCCACTTTTTCTCGGCCCCCCAACAAAGTGCACCAAACGTCCCCAACTCCCTGGTTGACAAGCCGAAATAGACAATCACACCCCACCTTTCCCTCACCTCAGAACGAAACTCCCTAACCTGCCCCAATTCCCTGGTTGACAAATCGAAATGGATCTCATCCCAAACCCCTTTCCCCAGAACTAAGCAGACTAACCCACCCAACCAACAGGTGCCCAGTTCAGGGAGAGATATTCCTATTTTGTGCCCCACAATTCCAGGTAGGCTGTAGATCCTCTACAACCTTGACCAGGAAGAATCAAATAAGAAGGTGGATGGATTAGATTTGGCTAAGAAAACAAAGCGCAGGTGCTTTGCACTATATAGGCCTTCACACACCAGACCCAACAAATCAGACACAGGCAAACTTCCCTACCCACAACCGTCTTCACTCGGAAATCCACAGACAATCTCAGTGTTATTAAGCCAGGCTTTTGTGAAGAACATGTGAAGATGCCTCTGCATTCTTCTTCTAACCCTCAGTCAAAAGAGCTCACCTTCCGCTGCTAATCCCAGCCTTTAGTCTGCAGGAACAGGGTGGATTAGACCTGCACGCAAAGCTACATTCACTGATACTCTACACGGCTATTCGCAACCAAGCCTGGCCTAGAAGAGTCTGCAGGAGAGAATTACGGAGAGAACAGTCTCGGTACGGGAAATGAAAGCCTGTTCTCCAGGTAACCCACCCTCAGGGTGAGTCTCTGTGAGCTTTGGGACGACTATCAGAACTTTGATCAGATTGGGTACGATCCCCTTGCTTGTCATTAGCACTGATAGTGCTGACCTTGCTGGAACAATCCGTTGGGCCATGGGGGGGATTGCCTGTCGCCTGGAGGACGGGGAGCATGAGCAGAACATGACTAACAAGGGCTATCAGACATCACATCAGATCTCAGATTATCAGATTAACTCTAATGATTCACTGAACAAGGCCTGAGCCTCGGTTGCGGCTGTCTATTAGCAGAGAACAGAGCCCATAGGCCGGAAGGTCACGGAGATGATTGCCAGGTTCAGATGTGTTAGAAAGCAGGATGGAGTGGAAAACACGGACTGGACGTAGAGCCTGTACCTTATTGCTGTGCAGTGGCACTGATGATACGCCGAGTCAGGGCAAAGTGCTTAATGAATTTGACATTTTTACGTACAAGAATGCAGTTGAAGTTTGAATCCATTTCTTTTTTAACAGCAATGGCAAGAATCTGTGAGGCCTACATACACCGATCAGCCACAACATTACTCTACACTGGCTGTCCATGTTAACAACTCCACAGATCACACAGGACACTTTCTAGTTTCATAAGGACCAGCACAGGGCAGGGTCACTGTGCTGCACAACATGGGCCTTTTCCACCAAAAGAACTCTGGTTCTGGAACTGGTTTTGTTCGGGCTTATAAGAACTTTGCTGTTTTTAGTGAACCAGCCCACATTTACACCAGTTTAAGTGGAACCAAGGATACGTCACAGAATACGTCATGAACAGAGGGGCTGCACAGGGTCAGTAAATGGAAGTGAGAAGATGGCAGCGCGTATAGACGGCCTGTGAGGTTTTGTTCTGTTCATCAATTTTTGGAGATAAGATGAAGTAGAAGACAACACTGTACGAGACAAATAGTGTGTCATTGCTCCTGTACAACTAGACAACCTACTAAACTGTTCAGTTACATGAACTTCATGAACATGTAGGGAATTTGTCTAGTGCATTTTACTCGTCCACACACAGTGAAACACACACTAGTGATTTCACACACTAGGGGCAGTGAACACAAGTGCCCAGAGCAGTGGGCAGCCTTGTCAATGGCAGCTGGGGAGTTAAGTGCTTTGCTCAAAAGTACTTCAGTCATTTCCTGCCATTTCAGGGAACTGAACCTTCTAACCACGAGGCCACAGCTGTCCCCAAGTTTCAACCAGTAATGATCACATCTCGAATTAACCTCACAAGCAAGGATATTGCCTCTGCAAAAGAATTACATTCTCAGCACTGCAGTCACACTGACATGGTGGTGGTGTGTTAGTGTGTGTTGCTTGTACGAGTAGATCAGACACAGCAGTGCTGCTGGAGTGTTTAAACCCTCAGTGTCACTGCTGGACTGAGAACAGTCCACCAACCAGAAACATCCACACAAAAGCATCCTGTGGGCAGTGTCCTGTAAGCACTGATGAAGGACACAGTGCTTAAGTACTCTAGCAGCACTGCTGTGTCTGATCCATTCATCACTGCAGTGCTGAGAATGATCCACCACCCAAATCATACCTGCTCTGTGGTGCTCCTGACCATAGAAGATCAGAACATCCTGTCTAACAAAAGCCAGTTTAATCTGATGAATTACACTTATGTTGGTACAAAGGAAGAGGAGGACGGTGACTTTACAAATGTCCATACTCCTGCTGGTTAACGCCTCCCTAAGCCTCATCTTTGCATGCTTCTTATCAACCACATATGATAACTTTGAGAGAAGGACCACATCCAGAACTCCTCCTCCTCATCTTCATTACAGACTCTTTAACAGACCATGAGGTTCTGCAACCAGTGGTTCTACCTTTTCTGAACACACACTCCGGTGCTCTATTCCAACAGGATGATGCTTGTCCACACACTGCTGCCGTGTCAAGATCTCGTCTTGAGGACACAGATACTATGCCGTGGTCGGTCTCATCTCCACACCTGTCCCTGATTGAAAATGTGTGGATGCTATTGGACGCTCTATCAACACTCCACCCCTACCACACCATCTGCAGAACTGAGTGAGAACATTAAAGCTGCATGGGATGGATCATCACAGGACACCATTAGGAACCTCTACACCTCCATGCAGAGACCTCTGAGATGTTGCGTTAAACCCGACGCCGTACTGAGAGACACCACTTCTGTATGAGTAGATCAATAAATACTGATCAGATCAGACTACAGTTATCATCAGTTATTGATCCTGATCACCTTCATCTTCCTTGCCAACAGCACTGCAATCCCACACGTCCTTCTGGGTGCAGCTATGTTTCCATTTACTGAGAGGCTGTGTTCCTGCAGCACAGCTGTTTAGGACAAAGGTGCTGGAGCCATTTAGAAAGACTGGCATGTAGGGACAGGTAGGGGCATATGCTTCACCTGGTTTGAACTCTGTCCTGAAATGATGGCTGGCTAAGAGGAAGAGTCAACAGAGGTGGTCAGGAGAGCATGACCCAAGGCAGAAGCTCCGGCTTTGTCTGAACGGGAGCGGGGGAACAAAAAGCAGTTCTGCCAGGCGGTGGAGAAAAAAGGAGAGGAAAGGAGAGGCATGTCTTTTCAGCTATTATGCTCTCCAGACGCCCGTGTGTCGTTTAGGTGAACCTGTTATGCCTGAAGGTGTGGTCCACCACATCGACAGAAAGAGCAAAACCAGGGAAGACGATCATAGTCCACAGCGTCCGTGAAAGAGAAAGAGAGTGGGAGAATGAGAACGAGAGAAATAGGGGTGCGAGAGCAGAGCCCCAAAGGGAATCTCTTCTAGATAAATGTTATTCCATTCTATCTGTAATCTATAAGCTGAAATTGGGGCCTAGGGTGCTACACGGATCATTACTTGTAGGATCCTCTATCTTAGACATACTGCAGAAATTCATTAGCTACTACAGCTCTCCGTAAAAGTACTGTAATAAAAATGCTGAGGCCAATCGAAAAAGGTCTAAAGCTTTCAATATACACAATAGTTGCACCCATTGCTGACACCGAGGTGCAAATGTACATACTGCTTGTCTAGTTCCTGTAGAGAAGTACTGCCAATAGAATAGGACTCTCTGGAGCAGATAAGCAAACATGACTCTGTTGTCTCCATGTCTAATAGCAGGCGTGGACTAGAGAGTATAAAGCCCCCCAGCATTGAGCTGTGGAGCAGTGGAGCTGTGTTCTCTGGAATGATGGAGCTCCAAAAAATACTTTTGAGAGGGGTGAGTTGGGTGTTCATCCAACATCCTGACCTTCTTAATGAACGTTCATCACTGAAAAAGAATGATTTTAAGAGCAATGTGTTTATAAACGAGCATATTTTGGGCCATTTCCTGCTCATAACATCACTGTAAAACTGTGTCCTCTCCTGTGAAAGTTACCATTTAGGAGAGAAACGGAAGCATTCTTACACACGTCGGAGCAATATATCGCAAAATTCAAATGCAATCAGTGGTCCTACCTTTTCTGAACACACACTCCGGTGCTCTATTCCAACAGGACGACGCTCGTCCACACACTGCTGCCGTCTCAAGACCTCGTCTTGAAGACACAGATACTACGCTGTGGTCGGTCTCATCTCCAGACCTGTCCCTGATTGAAAATGTGTGGGACACTATTGGATGCTCTATCAACACTCCACCCCTACCACACCATCTGCAGAACCGAGTGAGAACATTCAAGCTGCATGGGATGGACCTTCATCTTTCTTTCAAACAGCAATGTAATCCCACCCACACTTCCTTCTGGGTGCAACTATTCAAGTATTTGTGACTATATTACTGAGATCCACAGACGGATATTCACTATTTAAATATACCAACTGCTGTGTTAGTGGTTACTGAACACCGATACTCCAGCAGTATGTCTTATAACGGTGTCATCATATCGCATATCTCCTTTTCAGGCTTCCCGGTCATATCGTGGTTTCCCGGTCATATCTTTTCCAACAGTCATAGTACTTTCAGTGTAAGAGTATTGATGCTGTGCCGTAATTCCCCTTCAACATTGATCCTAGAGTACTAGTTCAGTATGTCCACACACTGTCTCTGCACTCCACACTTTATTTTTCTTACAAAGTGAAAGTAATGTATCTTAATTAACCTAATGAAGGTCATTAATAAAACTCCATTAGGGTCACAACTGTATCTTAAGGACCAGGTTGTATCTTATGCCTGTTTAAACTGTTCATTGTTCATTTTACTACAGGTTAACACCGTAAAACCATGTAAAACAGCCTTCACCTCCTTGTGAAACAGCTTCATTGCCAGCATTCTTTCAGCCTACAGAGATCTCGCTGTTCTCCGAAATCGCTGGCAAACCTTCAGCTGCCTGTTTTCCCAAAGCAATCTGCAAATTTCATTCCCTCTGCACCTCTTGGATGTTATGGCAGCTAAATAGGTGCTGAGAGACACGCCCCCATTGCCCTCTGAGGGATTTGGGATGAGGTGATATGTTTTCCCTGCCTTCTACTGGTCTTGAGTAATCTGCAGCCCCAAAGACCACTGGAAAACAGGGGTTCTTCATCAGGCCTCTGACCTCCACCTCATTATGTTGTGTTCTGGGTATGTTCTTTGTCTTTTTGTCCACACGCGACTCTGGTACTCTCTGTCAGGCCTGCAAGCCGCCGCCATCACCGCCGTCTGAAACCACAAGTCTGGTCTCTGCCCTGGAGGGAACCTAATCAGAGCACGAATACACCGCTGCAATCTTCCGCTCGCCACAGTGCTGGTTTAGGTCCAAGAAAAAGATCTCAGCCACGTTACTAAGAGGAGGAGATTTGCTGTTAACGTCGAAGTTGATTTAAAAAATGATGGTTAAATAAACATCTGACATGCAGCCTTAGGCGGGGAGAAAACCACACTGTTGATACAAAGAGACGTTTCTCTGATAACATCTCTACCGCACAAATTAGACCATTAGTGTGGGAGATGAATAAATGAAAACATTACAGTGATGCAAAAACAAATATAACTCCCCCAACTAATGTTCGATCCCAAATACAGCACATTGTTAACCTCAGCCAGGAGCGGAATTCTCAACTATTCAAACACTGAGCTGATGGAGAAGACAGATTGCTCCTTGCTCTTGAGGTTCTCTCGAGGTTTGAGCTTTTGATCAGACCCATGACAGACGTGGGACAGACATGGTCTGGTGGTTCGCGAACCAGCCTTGTGACTGGAAGGTTGCCGAGTTGAATCAATGAACTGGCAGGACGCGACCGAAGTGCCCCAGCTGGTCCCCGGGCACTGCGGAAAGGGCTGCCCACCGCTCTGGGCACATGTGCTCACTGCCCCCTAGTGTGTGAACTCACTAGTGTGTATGTGTTTGTGTATCAGTGTGTGTGGATGGGTTAAGTACGGAGGACAAACTCCCCTGTGTGGAGAACAGTGAACATGATTAGACGTCCAATGAGAGCATGTGCACGTGGACAGAGCAGTAAACATGCACTGGAAGCTCCTTTGGTACTGACTGACGAGACCAGAAACGAGATATTTATGTAGCCTAGAAGACAGCACGGAAAGGACGAAAACAGCTCTGTCCTATGAAATGAGGACACTGTGACACAGGGGCGAAATGGTACAGGCTGTTCTGGTACGAGCAGCTCAAACTATAATATTCAGCTTCAGCAACCTGATAAACAAATGGCTTAAACAAGTGAGGAGGTGAGCAGCTGTCTCTGAGTTGAACCCATGATGAGTTCATGAACTGTTCCTTTATTATTAGCAGCTAACTGTGCACATCAGCAATCGCTCAGGTTCTTGTATGACTGCCTGAATTCCACCATTCTTTCAGCCCATAGAGTCCTCACTGTTCTCACCGGAAAACCTTAAGCTGCCCGTTTTCCCAAAGCAATCCACAGATTTCTCTCCCTGTGCACCTCCTGGAAGTTCTGGTGACTAAATAGGTGCTGAGAGACACACCCCCTTTGCTGCAACAGGGATGAGGTGATATGTTTATTGTACCTTCTACTGGTCTTGCTCTGAACGTTCGGTAACTTGGTCAAGTGTGAAAGCTGTTCTTTAGCCAGGAGCGATCCAAAGAATAGATCTCTTGTCTTCCTGAAATTAGTGGTCCGGGGATTGCTTCTAGGTTCTGCTGCAAGTGTGGAAGCTTTCTGCTCCTGGTGCCCCACGTGGGGTTGTGTTATTGGTTCTTCATAGGTTGGTTCCCTGGATGAGGATTAAGCTTAATCCTCGACTACATAGTATTCTGAATGGAGATTCTCCACTGAAAGGAACATATAGTCCAGGACGAGGCTTAATCCTTGTCCAGGAATCCGAAACTAAATGTCCGACCCAAGGTACTCAAGCAAGTCCACTGGAGAAGTGTTCCAGCCCACAATGAGCCAAGTGTCGATTTATTCTAAGGGATAAAGATGGTTCTCTTGGTACATAAGAAGTACATTCCAAGTGGACCTTGAAAAAAACAGCCAGGAGAAAGACTGCCTTGTCCCAGATGCTTTCAAACTTTAAAATCACCCCGGTTTTGACCCTCTTGTTCTTTTTCCTGCTTGATGTGGACAACCCTGTTATAGCTGTTTGTTGACACCAGCTGCAGACAATGACAAAGAATTCTGCACAGCCTCCAGTCCAGACAATTAAATGACCTGCCTCACTCTTTTCATGGTTTCCTTGGCCACAGGCACTTATAGCTACAGGGTAGTTAAGCTGGTGGGATTCTAAACCTCAGGTGAGATGCTCCATTCTGCTGCTCTGAATGTGTCAGAGACTTGGTGTCTCACTCTGTAGTCATGCATCATCACAGCTCCAGGGCTTCCACAAAGCCAGTGGGGGATACTCGGCAAGCTGGCCAGCGACTGGGTCTGGGTTGGAGTGATTCTACGTAGGAGGATGGTGGGTCATTTTCATGTGTGAGTGTGGGGGGAGGTAGGGGGGGGATAGAGAGTGCACATACGAGACCACTCTAAAGCATTTGTCCATCACTGGTATTGTTTTAAAGGGACTAGACGAGAGGTGTGCATTTGCACGCGTGTGTCAGCAATGTGTGCAGCTTAAAGAGGCTGAATGCATTCGTTTGAAGGAGTGTTCACGAACATTTGGACATATGGTGTATGTGTAGAACTGGAGTGGGGATACGGGAGTGTGTGTGTAAGCTCAGTGTACAGGCTGGTGAAGCCCTGCGTGGGCTGGCCTGGTTGAGCTGGAGAGGAGCACAGCCTGCAGCAGATATACGTAAGCAAACTGCATTACCATGCCTCACTGAACACACTTGACTTACTTTACCTCTCTCACACACACACACACACACACACACACACACACACACACACACACACACACACCTCTCATCCCTTCTTCATTTGCCCTCTTTCCTCCGTCTTGGCACAGCCTGCAAAAAGCCTGGAGACTTGGCATGGAGACACACAGGTGCTACTCACAATCTTCCTCTGCCTCTCGCTCACCCTTTTGCTCTCGCTCTCACTCTCTCTCCGTTCTGGCAGTAGCATCAGTCGGCGCTCGGCCGACGACACACCGTCACACAGGGATCGGCGGGACAGAAACAGCGCTGGTGACATTCGAACCATGCCGTCAACTGGACTCAGTTCAAAGCCTGCTTTAAGCCCTGTGACATGCCTGCTGAGCAGACACACACAAACACACATGCACACACACACGCACACACACACACACATACAAACACACATACAAACACACACACACACATACGCCCTGCAAGATGCTCAGTGCTTTGAGTGAAGCCCCTCTGTGTCAGGAAGCTTTTTGTTAGTGCAATTGTGTGCGTGTGTGTGTGTGTGTCCAGCTTAGAGACGTCCAGGAAACGCAAAGCACATAAGCCTGCAGTGCCCAGAGAGAGAGAGAGAGAGAGAAAGAGAGAGAGAGAGAGAGAGGCAGTGAAAAAGAGTGATGGACAGGTGAGAGTGATCGAGACCGACATTAAAAGAGAGAGAGATCCAGCAATAGCAGGTGTTGCGGGTGCTGTGTATAAACCAGGCTCTTGCACAGATTACGGTGTTGTGTCCAAACAGAACCTGCTTAAACTTTCCGATCGGGAATGTAATCGGATACATATTTGAAGCATTACCCACATCATTCAATTCGATAAACTGTATTCGGAATAATCAGTCGGATTATTAACAGATTATTATCGGACTGTATCTGAATGGAGAGAGAGAGAGAGAGGGAGAGAGAGAGAGAGAGAGAGAGAGAGAGAGAGAGAGAGTCTGGCTGACCCATTTGTGTGTAGTGCTGCAGTCCGGGGCAGTTGCAGCAGCTCTCTAAGGACAATGATTTATTTGGGTTCTCGAAGACCAGCTTCTCCTCTTACTTTCAATGCAAAACACTGCCCGAGATCTCAGTCATTACCTTACACACACACACACACACACACTTTAGGTTACGTCTGAATTTCCTCATCAATGGACCAATGGAAATGCTCCAAAATGACGTAGAATGACCTTTACAGTTGCCACTGACCATACAGGAGACTTTGGTGCTCAGGACCCCACAGGACCACCTGTTATGTGGGTGGTGGGTCATTCTAAACACTGCAGTGATGAGTGGATCAGACACAGCAGTGCTGCTGGAGTGCTTAAGCACCGTGTTCTTCATCAAAGCTCACAGGACGCTGCCCACAGGACACTATTGGCTCGATATTTCAGGTTGATGGACTGTTCTCAGTCCAGTGACACAGGGGTTTAAACACTCCAGCAGCACTGCTGCGTCTGATCCACCCATCACCTGCTCTCCAGTGGTCCTGTGGGGCACTGACCTGTTTGAAACAACAATTTGAGCAACGGGAACTCTTCACTCCGGAAACGAAATTCATTTCTATATTCGTGCTCTATTTTTGAAATTAAATCATACACAGATGATATTCTGCATTACCAATATTAACAATATACTGCTCAGGTATAAATCACACACACACACACACACACACACACACACACACACACACACACACACACACACACACACACACTTCAATGGCGAATCACCAGAAATCAACTCAAAAAGTCACCTCTAAGCATGAAATAAACCTGTGATTTTGTTTTAGCCCGAGGATAATATTTCCTGGTTTGTATATTCAAATAGTTTGTTTAAATATGCAGCAAAAATAGTTAAAATGCCCATCCCTAACGCAAACACAGCAAAGAGCAACATTTGCATGACCACATGATCAGCCAACCCAACAATTCCTGCCAAGAATGCCTGGCACGCCTAGGCGCAGGCACCGGATCTTCCATTCTGATAAGGGAGGTATTTTTGGACGAGGAGCATTTCTGGATGGAGAACTTGCTGAGCGCAGTCCCCACGGGCACCGGGCACCACGGTTGCAAACGCCCAGTTACACCGGCGAGCGGCCAGGAGAGCACGGAGGCAGGAAGCAGAGGGTTAAGCGCACGCCCTCGGCTCTTCCTTGCAGGAAGCAAGTGGCTGTTTTTCATGCAGCCTTGCGAGATAATGGAGTGATTTATTAGGACGAGGCGTCTCGTGCCAAGCCTAATTAATTCTGCTGCTCTGTGTTATTGCTGAGAATGTGAAAGAGGGATGGAACATGGGAAAAAGGAAACGAGAAAAAAATAATAAAAGGAATGGGGACAAAGAGGCTCCCGTTACGTCCCTGCCGCTGCAGGAGGCACATCTGTTTCTGGTATATTGGGGCGTATGGAGCGTGGAAAGGGTTAGAAAGAAAGCAGATGCCCACACGAGAGGACGTACCTCTCAGGTTTGCCTTTCCCTTTAGGACTCCACACTCCAAGCTGCATGATGATGGCGAATATATAATATCTTCCTTAGCTGTGAACATTCTTCAACAACACTGTTACTAGGTATGCGACTCCTAGGTATAGCTTGTCCTACAATAGCTCTTCACCTTTGGTCACCCTTGAACCTGTCACCGGTTCACCAGTTTTCCTTCCAAGGAGCACTTTTGGTAGTCAATGACCACTGCATACCAGAAATACCCCAGAAGACCTGCCTGACGTTTTAGAGATGTTCTGACCCAGATGTTTCTCATTCCTGATCACTGAGGATTTAACAGGATTCCCTGCATTAACACAACCTCTACAACTCTGAAACTCAGCACAGGAATAGGGAGTGTGACACCTAAACACTGCTGCTCAACCTGCATACAGACTCTGACTGATCAGAGAGAGGGGGCGGAGCTGATGCTCAACCTGCACACAGACTCTGACTGATCAGAGAGAGGGGGCGGGGCTGATGCTCAACCTGCATACAGACTCTGACTGATCAGAGAGAGGGGGCGGGGCTGATGCTCAACCTGCATGCAGACTCTGACTGATCAGAGAGAGGGGGCGGGGCTAACGACATCACTGACCCAGATATTGGGTTATACAGAAAAATGAGAAGGAAGGGGCTGTTTGCTCCTGTGTGAGCCCTGAAAAGGGATAATACTCATACATACATAAATAACAAAAATATTAAAGGACATTCAGGTTATTTGAATTTTATTTGGACCACTGTAAAATATTTATTTGAACTTAGTGTTATAAATATCCTTTATAATCTAATTTTAAGCTCAGAAGCACTCAAATCAACAGGATTTTGAGAAGTTATTTTAATCCTTATAAAAAGGACAATTTTAGGTGCAAGTAAATTTTTGATTAGGTTCACCTGGTGGATCTCCATTGGCGTAGGGTTCTATAGGTTAAGCGCCTTCTAAAGTATATCTATAAAACAGTATAATCTGTAAAGTTGTCCTACTTCCACACTCACTGGACTGATTAAACTCCCGCTCCCAAACTACACTGGAATTTACACTGGGCCAGTTAGGACCATCCCATTTGTTATCTAACTAGGATCCATCAGCCACAGTGAGATTTCTTTACATGGGCCCATACTGATTTCAGGTTCAGTTCAGTTCAGAGAGCATGAGCATGGCCTCCTTTCAACTCCCAATCACGTCCACTCCTCATCTGTGGAAATGCAGGAAGTGCCTTTTAACAACTTTTCCCTCCATAGTGCCGTTGTCTTTTCCACACTGAGTGGGAAGGCGCTGCCCTCAATTTCTTCCCAACCTGTTCCACTCCAGCATCGGTCTGATTGCTTTTAGGTGATGAGGCCTTTCAGCAACCCCGCTGGCCTTTTACCTGCCCATCCCAATGTGCCAGAGACTAGCTGAAGATGCTACCCTCTCTACTCAGGTCGAGCGAATCAAATTGCTTTTAGGTTTTCCATTGCGCGATTTTCCCCCAATCTCAGTCTGGGTACTCCTGAGATTTGGCCGTCAGAACCCTTTCGAAAGGGAAGTGGAAAGAGAGAGTCAAAAAAGTAGAAGTGCGAATTCCAGTTTCACTGACTGGACTAATTAAAGTGGAACTTGCGCTCAGTAGAGGAACAGTCTTTTAACACTTTTCTTTTCATGTGACAACGCCAATGCAAACAAAGAACACAGGCCAGAGGGCTACAAAGACGGATCTGTGGGTTAGTCTGCTATTTTCAGGCTTATCTTAAGGTGGCACTCGGCAATTAAATTTATAAAAAGAAGTTCTTTATTCAATGATTCAAGGATTATTCTGCTTATGCTGAAATCTTTGTTGCAAAAGCTTTAGTTATTATGTTTCGCCCCTCTGGGAAAAAGCTGAAGACAGCTATGAAAGCAAATCATCAAACAATAAATGGAATTTGACAGGCCTTCTTAGCTTTAGAAGTCTCGCTTTAAGGCTCTCATGATGCTAGACAGCACACCAGAGTGCAAGACATTCCAGACCCACAACCCAGAAAAAGAGACCAGCTGTTTTTCCGGTTTCAGTCTGTCTGTCTCCTTCTCACCATCTCCCTCTTCCTCTCCATCTCTCGCATTTATCATCTGGATTTGTGTCTGGCAACAGAGCAGCTCTCTGGCCAACCGCAGGGAGAACACACTGGCGGCTCAATAAATTTGCCCCAGCAGGCCTGGCAACAAGCCAACGAGCTTGTTTTATTTGCTATAATGGCTTCCTCTTGGCAAAATATGGTCTGAAGGAGAAGCAGGAGGGGCGTTAAGTGAGGGAGGAGGGGGACTCCAGAGGAAAAGTTATACATGTCAAAGAAGAATGGCTGGAGATGCAGGACTCATTACCCGCAGTACATCTTCCCTCAATAAGCCTTCTGTTGGTCAACCCCAACTGCAGTCAGTGTAAATCAAAGGCGACGGGCATCCTGCCACAGATGCGCCGAGTGATTTAGCCCTGTGTGGTTCACTTCACTTCAACAATCTGTCAGTCAAGGCAGGATGACAGGATCTTTTGGGACTAAGCACAATCAACCCACGCTATCCCGATTCCGCTCGCATACTGATAGCCACCTCTCTCAAAGGCGACTGTCTCAACTATCTAACTGCCAAATCAACCAGGTTTTACTCTTGTGCAATTAGCACACCAAAAGGTTGCACTGTTTCTTGGGAGCTGGCCAAGTCCACCTGGAACAGCCAGCTGAATAGTGCAGTGGTCATTATTTCAAGTTTTAGAACTGATAGAGATCTGGCCACTGACTTGCATGATTGACTCCTGAGTGCTCCTGTCTTCAGAGACTGAGCATAGTCAACCCACACAAGCTCGATTCTGCCCACATACTGACACCCATTTCACTCATTCGCAAACAAGGTTCCACTATGGTGCTGCAACAACCACTGAATTCCTCAAACCATGCTTATCATGAATGATTCACCCACAGAGTAAACTTTGCTTCTTTTTTGAACCACATGGTCAGCAGGCATCAGCATGTTACCCTTCTCTCTGGAGCTTCTGTTAGTTGCTGGCCCTTTTCTTCTGAGCGTCTTGGCTTTCGTGTTTGAAAAGAGGTGGTGGCTGGCTTCAGGCATAGCGGAAGCATGGTATGTGGTGGGGGGAGAGTCCGAACTGGGTTGGGTAATTGGGATAAAACATTAAAAGTGAAGGATTCAAGTGAGTTTTCGGGGGGAAAAGAGATTGAAATAAGAGATTGATTCTTGGGCACTGTCATAAAAACTCTGTGTGAATTAGCTACAAAGGCAAAGGAAGACAGCTGGAACTGTGAAGCCCTTTTCTTCTGATTTTCACAAGGCAACAAGCACACAAAATATATATTTGCCCCTGGAAACATAGGAAGCTCTTTGATATTCCACTCTCCCTCTTGCAGGCACACCAGTACGACACGGCTATATCATGCACTTCAAAGCCCTTAATTGCACGATGCAAAGTACTGCACCATTTTTTAAAATGCTGGAGAGCAAAAATTTCTAGGTCACCTTTTCCAGATTGAATTCAATGGGATTTTCACTAGTGGGATGTCAGTCAAACCTTTATCTCTTCTTCTGCTACCTCATACTGTCTCTCTCTGTTTGACCAGGAATATGGTCATCTCCCACATGCTCCAGGTGTGCACCTTCCCCTGGAGACAAATGGAAGTGCAGCACTAGATTCATCCACTCCCATTAAGAGCGTTTTCACTCTTGGCCCAGTTAGTTTGGGCAGGTGTGAAAACAGTAATCAGACTCCAAAGCATGGTATCTGTCCAGTCCCAAACGACCTTTGGAGCGGTATGTGATGAGAATGTGATCCGACCTCGACCTGACCCAGCTATCAGGTGTAATGGGCAGGTTTGAGCTGAGTGGCTCTGCAGGTGTAGTTCAAGCTACCAGGTATCCTGGTCAATCACTACGGCTATGAACAAACACTGCTGCGGCTGTCTCTGCTACTGCTCCAGTTAAACTGCACACAAATTTGCACTGGCCTGAAACACACCAGTTACTTTCTTGCTCCCATCCCAGACAGGTCTGACCAATCAGTGGAGAGAATGTTCTCAGGTTGTTAACTGATTTGGGCCAAAACAAACCAAATACAGAAGAGAACACGCCCAAAAAAGCAGCAGTGCCAGCAAGAAAGGAGAGCAAGTGGGTACCTCTGGAACCTGCTCCAGCAAGGCTGTGATTTGCTGATGTCAATGAAATGCAGAAAGGTAGCAGCTTCTGAGGAAGGAAGAAAAAACGAGAGAGGCAATGAGCAGTGAGAAGAGGGTGTTAGGCAGAGGGAATTCATTAAAGTCCTTTTCTGCCAATAAAGCCGAAATCTTGTGAGGATTCTTTTATCTCTTCACAACCCAGGCGAGCAGATGGTTCACAGTCTGGTTCAGCTGCAGAAGACGGGTCTGATTCCTGCTTTGAGTTTGGACAACTCACGCCAGCCTATGATAATGCTGCCATTTTAAGACACTAGCACATTTTTAAGACTTGAAATCCTTTTTGTTCTCAAATTGCGGCAAGAAGTTCAGCAAGTTCTGATCTTTTAAGCCTTCTTGAGGTTCCTAGGAAGTTGACTTTGTGTGTTGGGAATTAGATCTTCCTTTCTCTGTGGGTTTGGATGGAAAAATGAAGCCGCGGTGGTTCAATTACCCAGCCATGAACTGTACGTGGAGACCGTGCATTGCCTTAGCCCCTTGGGCTAAAATGAGATGCTAATGAGAACCACATGTGCAATTGTCAGTCCTCATCCACCAGCATTATGCAAACAAGCTATGTCCATGAGGCTGTTTTACATTAGTTTAAGATTTAATGCAGATAACCTCCGCACACACGTACAGCTCCATCCAAGAAAGACCATCATCAGGGTAGAAAAACACTGAGACAGGGCTTGTTAATAGAACCGTTACATATGTCCTGTGTTCCCCCTGGAGCAGACCGGTGGGTAGGTCAAAGCCTGCTGTTGAGGAAACTCAACTTGAATCCTGGATTATGCTGCTTGCCATCAGCAGCCGGAGCCAGAAAAGGCTAAATTGGTGGGTAGATGGTGCTCTCTCCCCATATCACACTCATCATACAGATAAGTTGCTGTTTTGGAGCTGGGAACCCGGCACTTTCCATCGAGAGAATTGGCTGTCCAGCAGTGATGCAATGGCAGGAGTTAGTGGCTGGCTTCACATGGATCAGAGGAGTGTCAGGAGTATTATTTGTGATTTTGTGAAACTGACAGGGCTTGTTAATAAAACCACTATTGTGAATTTCTCCACCGCAGGACCAATAAAGCATCTTCTTATCTTATATTGTGATTAGTCACTAATCAGGTGTGGATGGAGGCCTATTCCTCTGTTCGTCCTGGAGCAGAACGGTGAGTAGGTCAACAACTGCTGCTGCTGAGGAAACCATCGATGTTTCCAACATGCAAAATATCCTCTTTGCATTTCTGCTGATGCAACGAGGCCTTCGCTCAACACAAGGTCAGGCAGATAAGCACTGCGCTAACACCACTATCTCATACACATGCAGAATGATGCGGCCAAAGCACAGAGGCAACGAGGCAACGAGGCCAAAGGCACCAGATACAAGGCAACATGAGCTGCAGAGAAAATGAAAAATCTGGCATTCTGATGAGCCGAGAGCTTTGAGAGAGGGAAAAAAGGAACCGAAGAAAGAGCGATATCTGACATCCTTCTCAAGGGGCCCACAGGAATGGATTCTTTCTTCACACCTTGCTGTGCCGACATTCCATTTGTGTCCATGCGGAGTTGAAGGCAATGGGTGGAAAAAAACTTACAGATAAAAGGAATCGGAAGGAGGGCTCATAAAACATACATGACCTCAGCGTATTGATGCAATCGTTAGCACTAATCAGAACATATTTCCGTCCCATGCTGGTGGCCACAGCAGCTGGAGTTAAAAAGGAAGAAGACGAAGAAGATGAAAAACAAGTAACACCCTCCCAGCAGACATGATCTCACCCTGTGAGAGACTGCATCTGAATACATTACAGCACGCCATCAGATACTTGATACCCAACTGCGCTTTAAGATGGCAAAACTAAACATCAGTCAGAACTGGAACACTGGACAGCAGATTAACAATTACTCTTGTCTTTAGAATTCATTTTTCCACTTTTATGAACTTCTATGGACTGGTTCTTAGTTCAATGACAAGCATTCATTGTTCAGATACACCCACCACTATTTCTACAAAGAAGATATCCAGCACTGTTTTAGCCAACCAGTCCCCTGCCCAGTTGATCGATGCCCTCCCAGGGCCTTCACTCCCCACTTACTTCCACTGCCCCCCTGTTGTGGAGCCAGTCTCCCGTGGTGCTCTTCTACCTCAGCTGCCCATCTTGAGAGACAGAGTCATGAGTCTGAGGTGACGGGTCTCTGGCACTTTGCCAATCACAGCAAGGCATGCTCTAATTAGGCCACCTCTGGGGCCTACTGCTGATAGAGCCATCTCAAGGTCTAATGGCCAGGACCAACTGTGGGAGGCGGCGAGAGTGACTGACAGATGAGGGGGAGGAAGGGCTGAGCCGGAGGGCTCAATGAGAGGTCAAATGGATCTTGGGTATAATTAGGAGGTGACGATCCCACCGAGGGAAGCCATAAGGAACGAGCTGAGGGCAAACGGATCATTTGTGACACTTACTAACATGGTAGTGGTGGTGAAAGTCCAGAAATGTGACCAGTCACTAGGGATGGCTACTGCCACTCTTTTCCCAAATTCAATATTGATTCATTTGGGGACATTTCACTAACAATAACAGGTCTTAACTTCAGCGTCATGAACTTCAAGAAGCTACTAGACTTGGTATTCACTGCCATTCACGCTGTTCATCACAAAATGAGTCAAACTGATTTTTACTGAATCAGTTCGACTCAAAATAAAGCTGTTCTGCCAGTTTTCTCCAGAAGGAGGCATTGTTGTACTGTGTGTATTGTGAAGAAACTGTGTTGCGAGGTACAGCCTTTATTAAATAAGCTCCATCTGAGAATTGTTAGCGTGCATCTACAAGCTCAGAGCTCAGTGAGAAAACGACCCTTACAAGAGTAAATGGACTTTAACCAGTTTTCTTGCTTGTAATCCCCCTGTAACTGCTGAATTTGGGTTGTGTTGGCTTGAGCTGTGACTGACAAACTTTCTGTGTCTTGTTACTTGTGCTTCTTTTACAACAATCTAAGAAAAAAAAAATATATTTTGCAGAAAATTATTGCAAAAGGTTTAAAAATCAACCTTTGCTTTAAATAAATCAATTCATCTTCTAACCCAGGATTCTGAGCTGGCTGTAGCCGAGTCCTGGGTTCAAGTGTGAGCAAGCCGGATGTTTTTATCAGTCACAATCAACTAATTATAGTCACTTTCTGTAACTTTCACATATATTGTTCACGACTTACTATTCACGAGTCAAGTCGGAAGTCGGAAGTCTATCTAACTTAAGTGTGACTCGAGTCGCTAACTGGAGTTCCCATCTCTGGCGTGACATCCCTGTGCATGGCGGTTGTAAGAAACATAAAGGGATGAAATAATAAACGAGGAGCCAAAATCGGTGAGACAAAATGATGAATGTTTCTTTCTTTTCCACTCCAGTTCCCTGCAGTTTTATGGAACATGGCGCATGATCTTGCCAACTGGAAACCATCGGGCAATTGAGTGGAATTAGGAGATTAACATAATTAAGTCATTCACTCTAGGAACTCTGACACATATCCACACATGCAAACCCACTGGCTTGTGTAAATCACTGCCGAGTTCACCGGATCCTTCTCCAGCGGATGTGCAGTGTAATTTCCACTGTGGTTTTGGGTTCACCTGAATCTCCTCTATCTCCGCTCTGGCACAGATACTGAGGGTCACTGCTCTCTCTTTCTCTCCATATGGCGACAGAAGCTTGCGCAGGACTTTCAGATCACATTTCCACAGTTCCTGTTTCAGACTATTAAACTGCTGCCCTTCCTCTACCACTGAGATTCTCCAACCTGGACAGATTAACCGCATTCCTGTACAAGCATTTTTTCCTTTTTAATATCTGCCAGTTTGGTAATTCCTGGGTGGATTCTGTTACAGAAGCCTCGCTTGCTTTTCCCTCTATGCAGTTGAGGACAAGAAGGGGAAAAAAAAAAAACAGAACAGGGGGACTGGCAGTGCCTTTAATTGCGATCTGTCTCCGTCATCCATTATAGCCCATTATGAGGCCATTATATAGGCAGCAATGTCATAGCCGGAGAGCACGGCACAGGATCCAGTAGTTGCTGGACTGAAAAGCAGGGCTAATGAACAGTTTCCATTGAGAACAGGAGACTCCGAAAGGATCCCCAGAGGCCACCAGCTGCCTATGAGTGACTGTAGATGCACGCAATACTGGCTGTGCTGTTAATTTGAAAACCTGATATTCTGGCAGCAGATCGGTTTAACAGATTACTGCAGTACATTAATCTGTTTATTTACAAAAGTGAAGAAACATTCCTCCTAATTAAAGTGTTCCCATTTTTAGCCATGTTCTTTGCCAAAAAGTGCAGAAAATTACAACAATCAATCAACCTGCATACATACTCTGACTGACCAGCGAGAGGGGGCGGGGCTGATGATCAACCTGCATACAGACTCTGACTGACCAGCGAGAGGGGGCGGGGCTGATGACATCACTGACACAGATATTGGGTTATAGAGGAAAAAGACAAGGGAGGGGCTGTAATAAAAAGTCGTTTTTTATTTTTTATTTTAAAAAAAGAACACAATAAATATGGAAATAACAGTATCTGGTATGTGTGACTGTCTTCAATAGATAGTTTTAAATTTAATGGTGAATAAAAGTACATCAAACTATGAAAACATGCCACAAATTGTCCTGGAGTTCTAAAGATGAAAGAACCAGCTCCTCTGGATGTCTAAAAAATCTTGGACGGTGTTTCCATTTGGGTACAAAAACAAAAACCATGCCCAATACATTTCTATTTGGATTCTACACCACTGAACAGAAACATTGCACTACAAGTGCAATACATACACTATTCCTGTTCATATCATAGGTTTATATTTTTTTTTTTCTGCTAACATGATTATTTATTTCTATAAATAAATATCATATATTTTATGAACTTTATTAAGGTGCTGAAGAGAGTAGGTGTGTCCAAACTTTTGACTGCCACTGGAGATCACTGCAGTCATTCATAAATCACTTTCTCGCACGCCGTCACGTTCAGCAAGCTCTCCTTAATGAGTGAAAACACATCAGGTCGTCCAGTCAGAATCAACCCTCAGACAGCGCTGGAGACGGCAGACTCCTTTCAGAAATGTTTGTTTGAGTACTGGTAAGCAGAGGTCTGATAATGCTAGATTTGAATAGCTCGTCGAAGCTCAATGAAAGCAGGCGAACAGCGGGGGTCCAGGCATCCGAGCCTCGCTCTCCAAACACCTATTGTTCTTCTCGCCAGGTGCCAGATCTAATTCTCCATCAAAACGCACTCAGATGCTGTTAACATTTCAGACTGGGGTGGGTGATGATGAGCAACACTTCCATCGCTGCTCGCTTGCTGACTGACTTCCCTTTGTTTTGGGCTTCACTGAACAGCGCAGGGCGACGCTATTCACAAACCTCTGAGATAAAACCCGAGGCCCGAGGTGATGCTCGGCGTAGGCAGCCGCTTCGGCATCTCTTTCAGAAGTGCCCCAGTCTCTGAATAGCTGCCATTATGGAAGTTGTAAAGGGCCCGTATTAAAAACTTTACAGCCTACACTGGGGTTTTAACGGCGGGCAACTTAGTGTGCGCTGGAAGAGCTGGGACCAAGCCGAGCACGTCCAAGGTCAACTGGCTCTTGTGTTTCAAATGGTGCTAAAACAGCCAGCATGGAGCACTCAGACAAATGTTCCAACTATTTCAGTCCATTAAAAAGTGAACAGTGGGATAAGCTTACCTATATTCCATATCAAAACGACAAGGGCAGAGGAGACCGATTGGAGATCTGTCACCTCGGAAAGTGCAGACTGTAAAGTGACGATGCATAAAGAGACGTGGTGGATTCTCCAAATGAACAATTTGTAGTAATTGATGCCCTAATCTTTCTGGGATGCAGTGGACATATAACCCCTTACCCGTTACTTCAAGTTACACTATACACCAATCAGCCATAACATAGAAAACACCATGTCTACTCTCACTGTCCATCCTATCAGCTCCTCTGATCACACAGGAGCTCTTTGTGGTTCTATAATTCCAGACTGTAGTTCATCTGTTTCTCTGCAGACTTTATTCTCCTCCTTTCACCCTGATCTTCACTGATCAGGACCCCACAGGACCACCACAGAGCAGATATTATGGTGGTGGTGTGTTAGTGTGTGTTGTGCTGGTACGAGTGGATCAGACACAGCAGTGCTGCTGGAGTGTTTAAACCCCTCAGTGTCACTGCTGGACCGAGAACAGTCCACCAACCAGAAATGTCCAGCCGACAGCGTCCTGTGCACTGAATAAGGACTAGGAGTGTCTAATAAAAAAATATGACTTTCTGTAGCAGACAAACCTACTATGACGAGAAGGTTTGTCCTGAAGCACGTTGCTGAATGCAATCAAATCCTCACAGCACGCTGGCACATGCAAAGTTAAAAACATTTATTTTAATGTGTTTGTGAAAAACAAAATTACAGTAATTACAATCAAATTACAGATGCAATGTACTCAAACAAAACAGAAACCTTTGTACGTTAATCAGCGTCGTCGCTGTTAAACAGACCAATACAACCAGTATGAACTACATGAGAAAAGTGGGTGTCAAACTACGTAGGGATATAACAAAGCAGATGCTGCGTTGTACTGCTGCGTCGCAGCAGGATGAAGACGTTCTCAAAAGTGCAGCTGACAAAATATCATTAGAAATAAAGGACCTCTCCCTGCCGAGATGGACAAGCCTGCTTCCCTGTGGTCATCCAGCTCCACTGAACACCAGACCCCGGTCTGACAGACAGCAGGATATTACAGATGTGATACAGTGGTACACAAGCACCAGCAGGGGTCTTGCTGTGGCCATCAGCTGCATTTATTAAAGAGCACCTGCAACCTTTTAGCACCGCCTCCTTTCTTGCTCTCCTTTGGGTTCTGCGGTTCTGTGACATACTCACCAGCAGTTCGTTTTAGGCAAAGACACAGCACTGGCTGCGTTTACATGCACCCTAATAATCCGTTCATAATCCGACTAACTGCTCAGTCGGAATAGAATACGTCCATGTATGCGCTTCAATCGGACAGAAATTACAATCGGAATGACCTCAATCGGACGAATTCAAGGGAGATCGACGTCTTACTGACACGGTTGAAAACAGTGTGGATGCTGGCTTTGCTGACCTGCTGGAGAACTTTGAGGAAGGTGTTTCTGGGGAACATAAGGTAGCTGATACCCTGCTGAAATATCCAGCTGAAGACCAGCTTTAACTGGTAGCTGGTTCTGGATGGTTTAAGATGCTTTAATGGTCCAGGTGGTTGGAAAGCTGGTCATCTAGATCGGGTTTGTTAAAAAACACACCAAAGTTCCTTATAAGCCTGAATCAGTTCTTTTGAGGGAAAAGGCCTAGAAGAGTTTTACTTTACTTGGCTACTGGAAGAGCTCTGTGGGAAAGAAAGCGGCCTCTGAGGCAGCGCACTTCCTCTGTCTTTAGATGCATCAGAAGTTCAAACCACACACTCCACAAACAGCGGCATTACAGGAGCGATTACCATAGAACTCGAGACAGGTCGTAAAACAAAAGGCACGCCGCATTCACCTCAGATCACTACCAGTCTGTAACAGCAGACTCCAAAACACCTCCTCAAACAAAACCTCAGGAACAGCCGGCAGCTGCAGCCACTCGAAGTCCTCATATCCCAACTTTCTTTTCCCCCTAAAAACAGAACGAAGAAAACAGAAAGCGCTGCATGTTCTGAGATATTATAATACCGTTCACCTGAAGTGCTTCATTTACACATGAAAGTGAGAGAAAGTGGGGCATGCTATTTCTAAACCTCATTCTTTACACTACACTTTTACTACGCCAGCCGGGGAGGGGGTAGGAACAGGTGCTATTGGAGTAGGAGATCCATCACTGAGCTGGTACCAGGGTGGGTCGGCCAGTGACTGCAGGGGTATGATGCAAAGATGGCACCAAGAAAAGGTCTTTGTCTAGAACGATAAAGTGAAGGGGAGCCTGACAGGCAAACGGACAATGTGCTTTTATCTGACACTGCAAACGTTACGACCTAACAGGGTCTGTCAGGGTCCCCTCCTCCTCTGGCCACACCACTCATAGATTATTGATAAAGAGACACTGGACCACCACATGTCTGCTGCAATGCTCAGGTGTTCTGATAGTTTAATGATGGTCATTACAGTAAGAGCAGCAGATAATTGGGGTTGGTCATTGCAGGTGGGCATCTAGCCCAAGGCAAAGTGGGAATCTATTCCAAGTCTGCTAGTAGGGTGGGGCAGGTTGGCCTCCTAGAGGGGGCCGAGGGTCAGCTTTTGAGGAGACCCAAGGTCAGCCTCTTAGGGGAAACCCTAGGTCAGCCTCTAAGGGGAGACCTGAGGTCAGCCTCTAAGGTGAGACCCGAGGTCAGCCTCTAAGGGGAAACCCAAGATCAGCCTCTAAGGAAGACCCGAGAGTCCAGCCTCTAAGGAGACCCGAAAGCTTTTAGAAAGAGACAGAGGTCAGCCTCTAAGAGGAAACCCTAGGTCAGACTCTAAGGGAGACACAAGGTCAGCCTCTAAGGCGAGACCTGAGGTCAACCTCTGAGGGGAAACCTGAGGTCAGCCTCTGAGGGGGCCAGTTCAGCATTGGGAGCCTGAGGTCAGCCTCTGAGAGACCAGTTCAGCATTGGGAGACCTGGGGTCAGCCTCTGAGAGACCCGAGACGCTTTTTAAAGGGGGCCGAGGTCAGCCTCTGAGGAGACCTGAGGTCAACCTCTGAGGGAGACCTGAGAGTCAACCTCTGAGGGAACCTGAGTCCAACCTCTGAGAACCGAGGTCAGCATTTAAGGGGGGACCGAGGTCATGAGTTTTGGATATTTTTAAACTTGAGTTTGTAATTAATTTTTATTTGTAAGCAAGACAAACAATTTTGCATTTTGTATTCATGCAATGGTTTTGAGCATCATCCTTATTCTGGCGCTTTGTACATTATCACAACCGTCACAATAAGAATCGTTACTCCATGCTCATGATCGCATCATTCGCCAGGTTCTTGGTAACACGGAGCCCCGTCACTGACCCACTGCTTATTTACTATAATAGCCTCAGCACTGTGTGGAGAGGCCAGCCTTGCTCACGCTTGCTCAATTTACTGGCAAAAACACACAATCACAGCGTGAAAGAAAGGAAACTGGTGGGAGGAAGAGAGAATTAAAATAAGGAGAAATGCAGACTCCAGTTCAGATGAGTAGGTGACTAACAACGTGAAGAACAGATCAAAAGAGAGTGATTTTAATAGCAAAGAGGGGGAAAAGGAGGAGGGGGGACATGGCCTGAAACAGGGAACAAAGCGGAAGCCGATAATGATCGGAGTGTGTGCACTGGCCCCATTACTGAACGTGTGTGTGTGTGTGTGTGTGTGTGTGTGTGTGTGTGTGTGTGTGTGTGTGTGTGTGTGTGTGTGTGTCCACCTGTGTTTAGGAGAGAAAGGACTGGTGTGCAGCTTGTTAGAACATGATGCTGAAGTCTCAGGGGACTGCAGTCGCCTCCGGTCCTGCATTTCAAACAACTACTCTCTTCTCCAGCTTCATCTCCTTTCCTCCATCCCCCTATCCTCCTCCTCTCTCATGCCCCCTACTTCTTTTTTCTTTACCTCTCTCCTTCACACCATCCCACTCTTTATCCACTTTTCTCACCCCCATCTCTCTCTCACTCACTTGCTCTTTTCTGCTCCCTCTGTCCTTCCTCCTTTCAAACTCTTTTCTGTGTCATTCTCTTTCAGTACTCTCTCTCTCTCTCTCTCTCTCTCTCTCTCTCTCTCTCTCTCTCTCTCTCCAATTGCTCTACTCCATCCTCCTCCATCTCACCACTGCGATCTTTCCTGATCTCTCTATTTGTCCCTCTCTCATTCCTGCTGTCCCTTCCCTTCCTACCATTTCATATTCTCTCCCTCTCTCTTTCATGGGGGGATGGGGGCCATTAGGGTTCAGGTGGGCATGGGCATTGAGTGGGGCTGGTACATGTGCTGTTACTGGGAGCCAGTTGGTCTTCCCAAATGAGCCCCATCATTACACCCCACCTTAATCTCACATGGGTCCCGCCAAGGCCCCATATGCAGTTTGCAACCCAGATGGGGCCCATGTTTACATGCTGGTCCCGTCAGGAACCCTGGTGGGCATCTATATGTGGGGCTACTCATGCAGGCCCCACATGGACATTATCTGGGTTGACTCCATCCCTCCCTCCCACTTTCTCTCTCCTCCCTTTTCTACTTCCAGCATTCCCAACTCTCTTCCTTTCTCTTTCTCACAAACATCTATATTCTCGCTCTCCCTCAAATCATCCCTCTTTCTCTCTCCACCTCCCTGCCTCCCAGGAGGAAGAGGGAGCATGTCTTTAAGTGCTCTCGCTCCCTCTCTCTCTCGCTCCATTCGTCCCTGCAGACTCACTTTCATATTCAGATGAGGGAAGAACACAATAGAACGCACACGCCAGAGTGAGACGTGGCGGGCCTGCGCTCACACTCCGCGCACTCTTCGCGGCTCTGTGCTGCCTTGTTAGAGAGACCGGGGGAGACCAGACGAGACCAAACCCCTCTTCGGTGTTTCCAGAGTCCACACAGCGGGGCTCAAACAGCCGCCGGGGAGCCCGGCTTTCAGACGAGCGTTAGACAATAGCCGAGCGAGTAGACGATGAGGAGCGCACCGATATGAAAAATTCTCTCTGAAGCAAATGTACATTAAGCTCGGGCTCACGCATCGATTTATTTATTTCACTTTTCATTTTAACAAGGGGAATCCCGCTGACTTCTCTTTAACAACAAGCTGCGATGCCCTTCTCAAACGCAGATACTCCAAACAACACTGCGGTGGAGAACACGGACCAGATATTACGGAATTCTGATTATAATCAAAACACTGTAATTGTTAGTAGCACAACAGACTGTAATGCTGTTTAAATACAATACTGTGTCCACTATGTGGGTGGTGCATCCTTCTCAGACACAGCAGAGCTGCTGGAGTGTTTAAACCCCTCAGTGTCACTGCTGGACCGAGAACAGTCCACCAACCAGAAACGTCCAGCCGACAGCGTCCTGTGGGCAGCGTCCTGTGAGCACTGATGAAGGACTAGAGGACGACCAACACAAACTGTGCAGAAACAGATGAGCTTCTGTCTCTGACTTTACATCTACAAGGTGGAGACACTCGGTAGGAGTGTCTAATAGAGTGGACAGTGAGTGGACACAGTGTTTAAAGACTCCAGCAGCACTGCTGTGTCTGATCCACTCATACCAGCTCAACACACACTAACACACCACCACCATGTCGGTGTGACTGCAGTGCTGAGAATGACCCACCACCCACATCATATCTGCTCTGTGGTGGTCCTGTGGGGTCCTGATCATTGAAGATCAGGGTGAAAGGAGGAGAATAAAGTCTGCAGAGAAACAGATGAACTACAGTCTGGAATTATAGAACCACAAAGAGCTCCTGTGTGATCAGAGGAGCTGATTGGATGGACTGACAGTGTAGAAACAAGGAGGTGGTCATAATGTTATGATTGACTGGTGTTTAATGAAAAATAAATATATAAATATTAAGTTCCTGTCATATAACCAGGAGTGCAATTTTGCAGTTTTGGAGGCAGCACTGAATGCCAATTTCTATCTGGATCATAATACGTTTAGAAAAGCCTGGGGATGGGCTTCCAAGGCCAAGCTGGCACGGCCAACCTCGTTTAAAAAACGCTGTCCAGATCGGCGTGATTCTGCCAGTAGGCAACAAATACAAATCTTCAGAGATTTTGTGGGACATGTCTCGTAAAGCAGCCTGGCACAGAGACCCAGACATTCAGCATTAACTGATTTCCAACCAACAGATCCAGCAAATTCAGGTAGAAATAGGATCATTTTTCACTGTTATTTACAATTTTTATAGAAATATATAAAAATACATTTAAATACAGGCTGTAATGTGACAAAGCCAGTAACTTTACTGTAAGTTAGAGGGAGTTTGAATAATCTGCACATCACCACCATCTCCGACTAAAGAGGACATAAATGATGTAGTGCACAATATCAAGAACACAAAGGGTTCCCACTGGTTCCCACACTGTCCAGAACCTCCAGTCATCACCCTTCCAAAGATCTCACTAGTAATTCCAGAACCTTTAGTCCATTTTCCAAGACTCTTAATGATTGGGATAAAATCTCTACATTTCCAAGTGTTTTTCAGGGAATGTGGGAACCATGACAATATCAGTGGCTGAAGAGGAAATGCTTTCAGGAATCTCACAGATTTCCAGAACATTCTAAGCAATTTTTGTATTTTCCAGAAGTTTGCGTGGAAGAAATGTTCCATTTCCACATCTCTAAATGTCACATTTTCCAGGAGACACGGGAACCCTGATAGAAATGCTCCAAACTTACCTGGATCTCAAGTCTTCTTGTATAAAATTGTATATCTTTCCCGTGAAAGTGTGAAGTTTTCCGAGGGTGTTTCTGTCAGTGAAATTCTACTGATTTGAATGATGTAAATTCACCGTATCACTGAAATGTCTCATTGACTCTGTAAACACTGAGATTACGTGTGGGTGGGAGGGCGGTTAATGGGGGGCTCTGAAAAAGCACACTCTCATTATTGAAAAAAGGGAGAAGCTTTCCTCGAGAGAAACGGCTAACAAGATTAATGATAGGGAAAATAGGTTGGATGCATAATCTAAAGATTATTTTAATGACTTTGATCGGGGTAGTGTTCCTCTCTGCGCGTCCCTACGAGACCACCGGCTGTCTGGTGGGTCTGCTGTCATTCTTTTGTTCGGTAAAATGAATCAGAGTCAATTCATCACTGAGCCTCTTTGATTAGATGGATTTCAGGCAATTCCATAAGGCTTCCACAATTATGCGGAATGTTTTGAAGGAAATTAGATAATATGAAATCATTTTCCCAGCAAATTGAGTGGTTTTATGATGCAGATTGCCAGTCGGTCCAAGATGAACATCAGGAGGACAAATACTAATGCGCTGTGGGCGTCTGATCCAAACTCCTGATGAATAGTCCATACCAGTGGACCGGCGCCGTGTCCAGGGGGCATTCCTGCCTTATACCTGATCTTTCCAAGTAGGCGTCCAACATTCTGCGCCCCTGACCAGGAAGAAATGGATAAGAATCGGATACATTAACACGAGTTCCGTTTAGGACGGTTCTTTCTCTCGTCTGGAGATACAACTTTCAGTACCATACTGACTTCAGGCCCATTCTGCCCATCGTGTCCATCCAGAGAGCCAGCAGCAAGGACAGAGCAGAGACGGTTGTCCGCCCACATCAGCAGAGGTGCTAATTAATGTGACGTAATGTTTGGGGGGAGGGGGGGGGGGGTGCTGTGGTCACACTTTCTGCCCCAGAGCTCTCCTCCATCCTATAAGCCATCATCCGTTCAGCACTGACAGGACCAATCTGGCAACCGGCCGTAATTAGGGCCAGGCCGGCCATTTCCTATTACCCTGCCTGCTCTAAAATCAATACTTAATTACCTCACACACACACACACACACACACACACACACACACACACACACACACACACACACACACACACATCCACCTCAACGGGTTCCGATCTGGTCCGCAAACCTAATGTTGAACATTTCTGTGCATTTCCACCAATAAAAATAGGTTCCGGAACCTGAAAACCTTGTTCTCAGCGGAACCAAAGATGTTTCAGCTCAAACCGCAGTGGGCGTGACTAGTTTACAGGAGCAAGGACCTCAATTGATTTTTATCCTACTTGAACCAAATCAAGTATTTAGAGGAACTGATTATAAATGTCCTCGTCAATCTGATCATTACAAATCCCTCTCACCGCAAAACCCCCAATTTCCAAATTCTACAATTCTACTTTTCTCATATTTTGATTTAGAAAAACATCCGACTAAAAAAAAAAAACAGGAAATAAGGCCCACGGTTCTAAAGGTTAAAGACGGCCTAGATCAGCACTGTACCGTCTGTAGCGCACTTACACACACGCCTCGCCTCTCTTCTGTTTCTCTTTCCCTTTCACTCTGCAGCCTGTGTTGCCCATTAACTAAGAGATTACATTTATGGCAATAACTAAAATGAAGTATGTGCGCACGGCGCGACCCTCTGCAGGCAAAGAGCCCATAACTCACAGCTAATACGAGCGAGCGAGGAGGAGGCAAAGCCCCTTCTGTTCTCGCCTGATTCATTTCCTCCCCGCACACCCAAGTCCTCGCTGCCAAGACAGCAGTTAACGTTCGGAAAACGGCAAATAAAACACGGGAGCTGCTTTTTTCCGATGAAATATTCAAACTCGGGCCGCATTAAGTCCAACCTCCTGCTGGAAAGAAGTTTGGACTCCTCCGCCGGACTGATTGCAGGAGAAGTGCAATTGAAAATCAGTTTGTCTGAAAGGGTGTAAGTGGTGGTGCTCATTAGGTGTCCGCATTAACGTGGGGTTGGGGGCACACACACACACACACACACACACACACACACACACACACACACACACACACACACACACTAAATGCTATTAAAACACATCCACAGCAGACCGCATCACGAGCTGCCTGCTTTTCTTTCCCTGCTTTCCTTCTCTTTCCCTCTCCCTCGGCACTGAACACGTCAGCGAGAACAATTAAGGAACGCGCTTCAGGAGGCCCGATACGGCAGCGGAGGAACACTCGCGCGCGCACACGCAGCAGTGAGCGTTTGCATACGCCACATGGGCTGTAGCGAGACGCCGGCGTGTCTGCATACTAATCTCTCCTCTCTGAAGACAAAGAAACGAGAAAAACACAAACAGAAAATACGACGTGCGAGGGACGATTCCTTTGTTCTAACGCTCTCCAATCTCTCCGAGATGACCTGTGAAGCCCGTGGCTGAGCCTGCCAGCGGCACCTGCAGCCTTCCTGGGTCCTGCAGCCGAAGCCAGAGGGCTCGGAGGTGGCTCGGAGGTGGGGGTGAAATCATTGTGGTGAAGGAAGGCTGTATGCCGATAATTAAAAGGAATAAATGAATGGCTTTGTTCTCCAGGCCTCAGCAGATCCAGTGCCATGTCTCCAGGTCTGACATGCACCACTCAAACAGGGCCCTTTCCCAACGATATGGAACGGGTTCTGTTCCCGTTCACGAAACCTAATTTTGAATCCTGTCCTACAACAGGTCTTATCTCCAAAAGTTGATCCATGTGTGATCCATGTTCGTAACAGAACAAACGCAGGTCTACACGCGCTACCATCTTCTCACTTCGGTTTACTGACCCCGTGCAGCCCCTCTGTTGATGATGTATTCTGTGAAGTATCCTCGGTTCCACTAAAACTTGAACACGAAGGAGAGAGACAGATAGGTGACTATACTAGTCCACGTCTCTGCAGGGACTAGACAAGCTGTGTGTGCATCTGTGTGAGCAGGTGTCCCAATATTTTTGACTAACATATAGTCATTATGTAATGAGTGAGAGGCAGCTACCTTCAGCCACTTTCAGGGATGACCAATGTCACGACTTTGACACCTCACTCACTCCCTCACACTCAAAATGATAAGGAAAGAGTGAACAGTGCTTTCTTTCAGGTCCTGCTGCTGCGTCCACACTAGAACCACAGCAGCTGCTGCCCATCTCAGGTCACATTTAGTACTTCTCCCTCTCAGTGCCGCTGCAAATGAAGCAGAGCAGAAGGAAAGAAAAAGGGGGGATGTGGCGACAGCGTGAGAGAGAGAGAGAGAGAGAGAGAGAGGGAGAGAGAGAGAGAGAGAGAGAGAGAGAGAGAAAGCAAACTGTGCAGCCACATCTATTTAAACAAGAGGACAGAGTGAGGGAGAAAGACTCGAGACAAGCAATTATTCTCCAAGCTCGGGGCAGAAATGAAACCGGTCTGCCAGCACCGGCACCGGCACCACTACCGCCTGAACTTTTAATTAAACGCCTTAAAAATGACAGCGAGAGAAAAACAGAGCTTCAGACAGAGTCCAAACATCAGCAGGGCTTTGTACGAGTGACGAGAGAGCAAAAAGGAGGTCTGGAGCTTTATTAGCCCTGGAGTAATCTCAATCCAAAGGGTGCCAAACTATACAGCTGGACGTGGGCAATCATCAACATTTCCACCAATAGGAGCACTCCGTTTAGTCCTTATTTATTCTGCTACTTTACTGACTCCTGAGGTGAGAAGACACTTCGGACTCCCTGGTCAGTCGCTCCATCAACACCTTAAAACACCTTAAACACACACTGAAAGGACAAGAGTCCTCACACAATATAATTACTACTATTAATAATAATAATAATAATAATAATAATAATAATAATAATAATAATAATTATGGACATTCCATGTAATAAACTCAACTTTCAGTTCAAAAACACTAGATTGTCAGTTTCAATAAAGTCAAATAAAGTCATATTAGAGAATCTTAGAGACTGGACTAGAGAGTGAGACTGAATCCACATTTCAGCATAAATAAAACGTAATCTACCTTCTGGGCTCAGCAGTAGCACCATCTTGGCTCCGAGCAGCAACACCGTTTATATTTATATCACTAAATACATCAGAAATATGACTGAATTATGGGAGACAGCTGAGGCCAAATTTGGACAAATGTGTTACAAATGATTAATGCAGTCAAATTTCCAGATTAATTGCGTGTGTTGACACATTAACGTTGACGGCACTATTTCTATCTATTCCATTTCCAGTTGGGCTGCAACGATATCATCAATAATCTATTGATTATAAATGAATAATTGATTATTTAGATTAAAGTGGACAGAAAACACAATAAAAGTTAAAAATAAACCATCTATATAAAGCTTTTCTAATCAGTGTCTCTTGTTCTCGCGGTCCCCGTGATGTCATCAGGTTGGTAGCGTACATTACCTACTGTAACTCAATGGAAAATAAGAAAAGTCCCAAACGTCAGCGCAAAGGGGGTGCTTTTGTTTCGGCCCTGGATGCAGCAATGAATTTTATAGAGTAAAGAAACAGGAAGATGGTCCATTTTCATACCATACCTTCTGAAAGACCAGAGCGAACATTTCCAACAACCAACCTTGAGAACGAGAGCGTAAGTCTACAATTCACGTATAATCGTTTAATATTTTCTCAAAACGAATCCCGGCATATTTCATTCTGTAGAAAACGGGTAAAAACTAAGGTCCACGTTAAGAACTGCTGAGGCCTCCTCCACTCGCTGCACAGCCAGCAAACTGATCGGCTCTTTTTGTTGAAGGGCTGGTGTTGAGCATCATGGCTCCACAACAGCTGCTCCATCTGTGTGTTCAATGCGGCTCTTCGTCGAGACTTAACTCTTACTGTAACTCTATAAATGCAGCAGTGAAAGCGTAATCCACACTCCTACGGTGAACTGCACTCTTTCACATGCTTCCCGAAACATTCCGCGTTAATACAGGCCTGATGACATCACCAACGGATCGATTATTTAACTCATTTAATAATTCATGTCTGAGTCTGAATATTTGTGATAAAAATTAAATAATAAGACCGTCACTCCTATCAGCCAATCAGAACAAGCGATTCACCTCTACTAATTATGGACACATTTATTATCATCGGTAAAATAAATATTTTTATATATAATTTATTATAATTTATTAATTGCGCAGCTCAGGGGGGCACTTCAAGCCCCCCGAAAAGTGAACTTGGTAATCAATGCTTTCTGCACTGGCGGCTCCTCACGAAATATTGAGAAGGCTCTGGTTTCTGCTGACAGCAAACTTCGTCACCCAATCCCCTGAGCCTAAACTCACCCCTCCCTCCCTCTCTCTCTCTCTCTCCCTCTCTCTCTCTCTCTCTCTCTCTCTCCCCCTCTCCCTCTCTCTCTCTCATCATTACCATTTTCCAGTGGTTTTATTCACATGCTTTCACGCTCTCCCAACTAGGTCATTTCTAATTCGTTTTATGGAGTGGCCTTTTCAGCACAGGGAAAGACCCACGATACCAAACCCTCCTGTGAAGGACAGTCAGTGGACTCTGAGCTCTGAAATCTTCACATTTGGGAGATACGAGTATTTCTAACAGTGGATTCTACAGGGTCCGGCGTGCGTTTACTCAGCACCATTTATGGTGAAAGTAGAGTTGAACTATTCTTGAGTATTTATTGAGTATTTATTGAGTATTTTCAGTAATCAATTTAATCGTAACTGTTATCAGACTGCTGACTGTGAAATACCAGGTCTTTGCATTGAGCTGCTAGTGAGCAATGAGGAATGAAATGGGAGTGAGAAATCTCTCACGCTTCTCATTTTGACATTTCTCGCGTTTCTCATTTTGACATCTCTCGCGCTTCTCATTTTGACATCTCTCGCGCTTCTCATTTTGACATCTCTCGCGCTTCTCATTTTGACATCTCTCGCGTTTCTCATTTTGACATCTCTCGCGCTTCTCATTTTGACATCTCTCGCGCTTCTCATTTTGACATCTCTCGCGTTTCTCATTTTGACATCTCTCGCGTTTCTCATTTTGAGACAGTGTGGAAATGTGTTTTCTGGCTACAGTGAAAAGGGGTCCCGGTTTAATGCTCCAGTTGCACGACCCCCTCTAAACACACGGGATGCATCGATGTGGGAATTGGGAGCCGCTGCAGGACTGGGAGAATCCGAACGCAAGCAGGACGCAGAAGCCCATGAAAGACAAGCCACCAAACACGATAAACCAGCAGGGCGTCAGGTCTCCATTTCCCTCCTGAATCATCACACACACACACACACACACACACACACACACACACACACACACACACACACACACACACACACACCTAAACACCATCTGGCCGTCTTCAAGCTCATTCCTCTCCAGAGAGGGGAGATCTCTGAGGAGACGGGCTTCACTCAACCACAGCTCCCAGATGCACTGCGGATCAAAACCCACAGCACCAGTATAAGTGTAGGAAAAATACCTCTACTGTCATACGCAAATGTTTGGGCACCCCGGACCCATCGATGTTTAGGCCACACAGATCTGATACATTTGATACAAACCTATCAAAAATTCAGACAAATTTTCCCCACTCTTCCCTGTTCCCTTTAAAAAGTCCATCCTCCCTGTATCAGCCAGGCTCCCACCCACTCAGCACTTTTAAAGAATGTATGTCAGGGGGTTAAGAACAAGTCAGGCTGGGTGACGTGATCAGGATAGAAAGCACCGGCACAACATAAAGGATAGGACTTTTCCACCAAACTCTGGTTCTTGAACTGGTTCCGTTCAGGCTTACAGGAACCTTGGTGTTTTTAAGTGAATCATCCCGCATTTACACCAGTTTTAGTGGAACTGGGGACACATCACAGAATACGTCATCAACAGAGGGGTTGCACAGGGTCAGTAAATGGAGGTGACAAGGTGGTAGCGTGTATAGACGACCTGCGAGTGTTTGTTCTGTTACAGGCGTATGTCTTTCTCCAAAAAGCAAACAAGGATCAACTTTTGGAGACATGAAGATGTAGAAGTTGACACTGTACGAGATAAATGGCACGTCATTGCTCTTGTATAACTAGACATGCCTCCAGCGGACACACACACACACACATTTATATACATGTACACACATGCATATAAGCTTCTGCTGCCTATTGATCAATAAGAACAAATGTTTGTGGTGAAAAAAAGAAAGAAAGGGGGACAAAGAGAAATCGATATCTTCATTCCAACCACTCCAAACATTCATTACAAAATTGCAAACCCTGGTGTGGACTTTTGAAAACAACCTTACTGCCAGGTCCACCCCGATTCCATATTCCAGCAGGTTTCTACAAACATACGTGTATTTCAGACTCTGGAAGAGATCCCAAATTAAAGAGCACCAGAGGCAGGGTCAGGCAATATGGCCAAAAACTTGTATCGGTATCAATCTGTAACAGCAGGAATACAGCTGTATATGTAAACGGTAACTTTTAATTACAATGTTTCTACAACATAAGTTAAACAAGATTCTTCTGTGGAGTATCTTTTGTCTGGAAACCAAACCATTACCACACAAATCACAGAATTCAATCGTACACAGATTGCAACCTGCGGAACAGAAGTGATGGTCATCTCGATATATCGATATTTACAATATGCTGCCAAGACCTACACAGTGGCGCTACGGGAATGACGTTATGGAAGTGCCGGGAAGCAAACCTTCCTCAGCTGCGTGGTTCCACTGTACAGCGTGTACGTCTGACGGTCAGGTAATGAAATGGTCAGGAGTTCCTGTATTACAGCACGGCAAGTAGAGAGCAGGGCTATAAACATGCCCAGATACACAGCAATACAAACACACACTCCTCACAAGGTAATGTATCCATTACATGGGGAAAACCACTCTGCAGCAGAGTCCATTCCAGGAACAGTCGCACTTATACTCTCTCAGGAATACCGACAATGCTGAATGTAAAGTCTTCCGTGTTTTCTGTCAAGTCTATCTGGTCCTGCTGTATGCACAGCAGCAGACACCCATCACGACTTGCATTAAGTAACCCTTCCCTTCGTCGCCAAGAGAAACACACTCCTCTTCCTCAGCTTTATTTAGCTCCTGAAAGTCTATTTAGAGAATCATGAGCTGTCCCATTGGCGCCTCCATTAATGGACTCGAGCTCCATGTCCCTGAGCAGAGATGGTCCAGCCGCAGAAGCGACTAAGCAAAATCTTACAGAGTGCTTTCACACAATGGATGACCATAGATACCTCAGTCTCTCTGACAAACCCAACGGTCATGGAATTTCTTTCTGCTCAACAAACTGCTCGAAATCACAAAACTAAGCGAACTGTGTACCTTCTGGACTGGGTGCACTATGGTTAAAATAATAACAGCGTTTAACGGGACTCTCACAGTACTCAGTGCAGTTTTTTGACATGCAAATGGAAAGCTTTAGTAGTGACAGATTTTTAAAAACATTTCAAATACCACACCAATCTCGATCAATCTGTTCATCGCCGAACTGAGAAACCGCCAACGTCAGCAGCACATCCCTCTACAAAGTGACCAACACAACCTCCAATTTCAATCGTGTGTAAGTACACGTTTCTCCATCTTCCACATTACGTACATATTTACACATATTCTTTTCACAGGACACTGCTGTAGACCTACGTACAAATGGGTCTGTACTGACCTGCTTGCGGGGTCATGCAAATTTACACAACTCATGTAGGAGACTGCTCTGGTCAGACCAGCGTCCAACTGTGCCCAAAGTACTCTCAACCCATCTGGAGCACAGCATCAGGCACTAGAGGTCACCTCTCAGGTGCCAAAATGTCCTAAATTACTCATACTCAAACAGGGCTACTGGCAAGTCCTGGCTCTGTAGCTGCTCAAGGTCTGTTAGAGCAAAGTTAAGTAAATACATATAACAGAAATACATTATTCAAATGTGAAACCTAAAGCATAAACATCTCAGCACTACAGCGAGTAACCTCAAGGCTCTTGCAGGAAAGTGATCGATAACCAGTGGAGGCTTGCTGTCAGACAAAACGTCCGAGCAGTCCAGCGCTACTGTGGGGGTGAATTCTACAGGACTGTGACGAGCATACTGAGAAGCTTCTTCCACACTTCCATTCCAGGTGACCATATCAGAGTGGAATTTGAATACAATAAGAAAAACAGAGGCATATGCAAATCAGATTATCCTGTTTAGGTCAAATATCTCATGTTTTCCATTTGCCCAGGCAGGAGCCGAGATTCCGAGATTATTCCCTTTTTAACAAAAACCGTTCAGAATAGAACAAGGTTGTAGCTCTGGAGTGTGTGTGTGTGTGTGTGTGTGTGTGTGTGTGTGTGCGTGTGTGTGTGTGTGTGTGTGTGTTTGTGTGCGTATAAGGTAATGATTTCAAGCAGACACAGTTGAGCCAAACCGACCAGCCGAACACATTTGATTATAGAGCATTACAGCAGCCTCTGGCACAGAACACACAACTAATGAGAACATGAGAAGGGACTCATCCGCCATAACTAAGACACACTCATACAGAGAGAGAGAGAGAGAGAGAGAGAGAGAGAGAGAGAGAGAGAGAGAGAGAGAGAGAGAGGCCTTAAATAAATCTCGCTGCGGCTGGGCCGAGCACGAGAGGATTAGATAAATTTGCATGCCATTAACGGGGGAAAAAAGAGAAAAAGAAAGAATGTGCTGGGCATCTGTAGATCATTATTCACAACAGCAGCACTAATTCCCTGCTCGTCCACCGCACACACCACTCTCATTTCTGTGTGCCCTTAAACCAATTACGCCTGCATTGGCCTGCCCACTTCAGCGACTGCGTGAAAGAGATGGATTAGAATGAAAGGATGTAGAAATGGCTATAAACAAGTCAGTGCAGACAGACACACACTCGCAAACAAAGCAATTCAAGTAGGACAGCACTGTGGTCACCAAGGGTCCAAGGTGGCGATAAATCTGGCAAGCGAGCAGGCCACGGAACCCTTGCGGTGTGTGAGAGCATTATCCTGCTGAAGAATGCCAGTTTGATGTCCTGTCATGACAGGCAACACAAGTGCCTGCAGGATGTCCTGCACATATCGCTGAGTGTCCCTTGCATCACTTCTAGGGGAGACTAGGGAAGTGTAGTGTGATGGCACCCCAGGTCATCACACCAGCAGATGAGGCAGTGTGTCACTCTCACCACAAGGCCTCCATACTCAATCCTGACCACCGTCGGATCCCAGTCCAGCAGTCCAGCTTTCCTGTTAACAAGAAATAGTTATTTGTGCAGAACGGCCTAGGTGGTGGGCAATTCATCAAAGTGACCGCCTTGTTTATCACTACTGATACTCGGTTCTCAGGTGACGCAAGGCTGAGTTGCACTCTTGTTGAATTCCTGAACCAGGGTGAAAGCTACAGGCATGTAGACTCATTGCTTCCGTTGCAATTACAGTTGCAGCATTCCCCTTCGGCACATATCCAGGAGATGCCTCGAACTCCGGCCCAAAAAGACTCCGAGTTCACCTCCCCATTCCAGTCTTCAGGGGCACGGGACATACTGCCAAAGCCAGAGATAAAGAAGGGATGTGTGCTGCTGCCATTTGGTTGCAAGAAGCTGCAGCCACTTCTGTGGGAAACTTCAGTCACAGATGAATCTCTAAAACTCAAACTACCAGCATTTGCATCACTAGACATAATGGGACTGTACGGCTGCCAATGAGGCACTATAACTGTGTGTGTGTCGTTTATCCAACAAAGACAGCCCGTTCAGTAAATGCAGGTGGACCCAGGTGGCTTGATTAGGGCTGAAAGCAGGGACGATGCTGTCTGTAATGATGCTTCCCTGCAGTGTGGCAGAATGGAGATTAGGCCGCTGTTTTGTGTCTCGTACACACAGCTCACAAAACGAGAAGAAAACACTCCAGTTCACGGACAGATGGGTCTGATGGAAATGCAGATAGAGCTTGGCTGGCTGAATATAAATCTTTATCTGCTCACTTAATGTGCTGGTACATTTCTCCTCAAGCTTCACGGTCAGTCACGCTGTGGTTTCAAATTGACTTTGGTCCAAATTTCGGTCGGACTTTCCACATTCAAAGAGGTCCCGTCTGTCCACGTGATCTCTCAGTGGACGAGAATATTGACCAATACTGTACTGCTTCAGCGACTTCTTCAAAGACCATTGAAAGCAAACCTTCGGCGTTCTTCATCTTCATTACAATCTACATTTGGATCACTCGGCTGATTACCGCAGGGAAAATCTATCCGGCACGTTTCACTGCGTGTCGAATATAACGGAAAATCTCCCGTATTATACAAGCCCGTTCCTCTTTTGATGCAGGAGGTCGGTTCCCAATTCCCCCTGGCAGGTTAACCCCTGCTCTCACTCTGCTGCAGAAGTCGTGGGTTGCGTGCCAAATGTATACTGTATACTACTCTTATTAACAGAGTTAACCAGACCTTTCTGAACTAAGCTTGACTTAATAGGCTCAAGAAACCAAAAAGAAAAGAAGATTATCAGCGACTGAGGCTTTACAGACAGTAGACAGATACGGCAGAGCACCTCCACGTACCAAGTCAATGTTCTGCCTGTGAAAAACCAGGAGAACCATATCTGGGTCAGGAATAGACTATATGATTGAACAACGTGGGTAATCCTTAAGTAATTCCCTAAGTAGAAGAATAATAGCCATGTAAATACCGGTTTCCAATGACATTCCCAATTGGAATGCTGAAGTAGATCCTTGGGCAAGGGTGTGGTTTGTACAAAGTAACGGCAATATGCCTTAGTATTGGAGTACCAGCACGGGGTCCACCACTTTTCCAGGATGTCCTGCTGGTTGTGAAGGTAATGGTGCTCTACACCAATCACATTACCTGTAATGGAGATTTCCAGCGTATAGACACCTTTGAGCTCTAATCAGAAGGAATTCAGTTGCACTGGAGAGCTCGTCTGGACAAAACAGAACTCGGTGACGAGTAACGTGATGAAGAACTTCATAAAAATATGCACGTAAATAAATAAACTGCACATAAAAGTAGAACGAGGACCAACAAGAGAGATCTGGGAACAACAGCTCCTATTAATACCTCATCTCTGGTTAATTATTAATGGATTAACAGGACCGTACATGACTGCATAGCCAAATGAACGCATTCATAATTCACGCGTGGTATTAATGGCCGGCGCTGCCGATCTGAAGACGGCCAGATCTATTCTGGGGGCACTTTGGCTGTCCACTATCTAAGGGAGGGAGGAGTAAACAGAGTGGCTCTCCAGACCCCAGATGGTCCCCCTTCTCGTTCCCTTTCCCTCTCTGCCGCCACTCACTCTCTCTGTTTCAGATTTTCGACACACTGTTTGCGATCACTAGGACAATTTGGCGATTGCGGGCGCATAATCTGATCACTGTGACACAGAGAGCAAAGCTGGTGCAAACACACACACACACACACACACACACACACACACACACACACACACACACACACAGTAACAGATCGTCCTAACCAGCCAAAGGCCAATTCCCTTTCAATTAGCCTCCAAAAGTGAGAATGCTCTGTGCCCCTCTCCCTTCTCCACCCATCCTGCCCAGTCCATCTGCTGTGGTTAGCCACAGCACGGCCCACTAAGCGATCCTCAACGTTTTACGAGCTGTTATCAATTACGAACTCCTACATCCTCCAGCTCTGCTCCACTTCATCCTGCCTCCGTACCGCTCTGCCGGCTACGTATCAGCCACGTGCTGAGGGATGATGAGGGGTACTGGGGGATACTGGGGAATGCTGCAGGGTCCTGAGCGAATGCTGAAGGATGTTGAGGGGTGTTGATGGGGACTGAGGGAATGTTGAGGGATTTTGAGGAAATGCTGAGGGAATGCTGAGGGATGTTGAGGGAATGCTGAGGGATGTTGAGGGTTGCTGAGGGAATGCTGAAGGATGTTGATGGGGACTGAGGGAATATTGAGGCATGTTGAGGGAATGCAGAGGGATGTTGAGGGGTCGTGAGGGCTGTTGAGGGAATGTTGAGTGAATGCTGAGGGAATGTTGAGGGAATGCTGAGGGAATGCTGAGGGAATGCTGAGGGAATGCTGAGGGATGTTGAGGGGATGTTGAGGGGATGTTGAGGGATGTGGAAGAAAACAGCTCTAATATTGACCTGGACTGATATCTTCAACATATTAACAAGAAACAAGCTCACAGTCGGAGAAATCACAAACAATTAACCCTGAACCATGAACATGACTGTGTGATCTGAGAAAGAACGAGAGAGAGAGAGAGAGAGAGAGAGAGAGAGGGAGACAGAGGGAGACAGAGGGAGAGATGGGGAAGTGAGATACATATATAGAAGGAAAGAGAAAGGTACAGTAAGAAGAGATGAAGAGAGAAAACCGTTGGAACCTATTCTCTCTCTCTTTCTCTTTCTCTTTCTCTTTCTCTCTCTCTCTCCTCCACCCACCCCCCCCCCTCCTCCTCTCTGGTGTTTAAACCTTCCTCTGCTCCTCGACGACTGAATTCTGGCAGCACTGCACCATCCAGTCAACCTCCATCTGTCAAATGCCAGACAAGGCGGGAGATGTTTTTTCTCTCCTCCTTTTCTCTTCTATGGAAGTTCTGCTCATTTCCAGAATAAATCACTCAGACGTGACCTGAATAGGTTAGTGGTTCCTTAGCGAAATCACCAAACCAGCAGAACAAACAAACTCTGCACAGGCTCATACTCCACTCGCCTGACATTTTCCACAGCTTCTACACCTTCATCAGCTTCCACAGCTTCTACACCGTCAACAGCTTCCACAGCTTCTACGGCTTCAACAGCTTCTACACCTTCATCAGCTTCCACAGCTTCAACAGCTTCTACACCTTCCATAGCTTCAACAGCTTCCACTGCTTCCACAGCTTCTACACCTTTATCAGCTTCAACACCACCAGCTTCCACAGCTTCTACACCTTCATCAGCTTCCACAGCTTCTACAGCTTCATCAGCTTCCAGCGTAACAAACCAAAGGCCTTTCCATGTCCCGGAGCCTTGCCGTGTTTAAAAACCCCACAAAAAGACAGCAATCCTCAGTGAACAGCAGCTTCAGAAGATCAGAAACATTCAATGGTTCAAACAAAACACAGAGCACTTGCAGCTCACACATGACCGGCTGCTGGCCAATGTTGAAAAACGTTGAAACAATGTTTACTCTTAAACGGTTGTGAAAAGGTGAAAACTTGTACAACAACAGTGCGTATGAAAATTAGGCTACAAAGTCAATAAAGACATTGAAATGACGTTCAAATAACATTGAACCAAAACTGCAAAATCAACATTGATTCTCTTTTCAAAACCAAACAGTGATCAAACCCTGACTCAACCACCAGCGTGTAGCTGAATCAACACTCAGAACGTAACATCTATTAAATGTTCATTCAACCTTGACCACAATGTTGATTCAACAACGAATAAACGCTGAAGTGCAGACTGAGTGACCAGCAGGCAAATGACCGTCCTTTAAAACTGAAACGTGTCGGACATGGTGTGAGAGGTTGTTACTGTGTTGAGAAAATGTTGAAACAATGTTTCATGTTAAATGGCTGTGAAAAGGTTCACGAAAGGTTCCGTCATCTCACTGTTCGAAATCAAACACGATGCAGTGTTGATCCAAACACGACCACAACGTTGAACCAACGTTGATGCACTTTTTAAAATCAAACATTGCCTCAATGTTGATTCAAACGTGACCACGACACTGAGTCAATGTGAACGTTGATTCACTCTTCAGCACAAAACAGTGATTCGGCTGAATTCACCATGGCCATGACGTTGAGTCAACGTTGAAACAATGTTTGAATATCCACAATGACTTCTCAAAACTACGTTGATTCAACCACGACCACGACGTTGAACCGACACTGAAACAACTCAGCAATGCACTTCTGAAAATCAAACCCTGATTCAACGTAGACTCAAACATGACGTCGAGTCGACGTTGGAATCACAGACACAACGTTGTGACATCAGCGATGACGCACTTTTCACAAATGTCAAATCAACGTTGGATAAACGTTGGGATATCAACTCTGCCTTCCCCACATAACGTTGACAAAACTGTGACGGCGAACCAACATTGAGACAACGTTGCACTATCAACATCGATGCACTTTTCGCGAACATCGGGTCAACGTTGATTCGACCGTGACCACACCGCAGAACCAACGTCCAGACGATACTTTTCAAGACCAAACGTTGATTTCGGCGTTGACTGAACCACGGTTGTCAGGTCGACGTTGGAGTAACAGCGAAACAGAGTGGGGGGGCACTTTCCACAAGCAAACGTTGACCCAACGTTGATCCAACGTTGGGTTGCAAACACAAGCTGACTATCCAGCAGCACTGGCTGAGATGAACGACGTTGAAGCAACGTGGAGTGAAGCAGGGGCCTGACGTCATCTCAGCGCGGGGGGGGGCCCCCAGCCCCTCAGCCCTAGAGGCACCCCCCCCTCCCCTCACTGCTGGGGGAAAGTTGCTGCGCGACACCAAACGACCCTGAATCCTGCGGCTCCGAGCGGCATTGTTACCTTCCATCCCCACAACGGCTGTAACGGCTGTAACGGCCCACAGCAGAGCCGTTGGCACATCCACAGCCATGACTGGCGGCGTCCTGCTCCCAAAGCGACTGACCGCGTATTCCGCTCACATCTCAGAGAGAGTGTGTGTGTGTGTGTGTGTGTGTGTGTGTGTATGTGTGTGTGTGTGTGTGCGCTGACGGACAGTCACACACTGGTCGCTCCAGCCCGCATCGCGTAGCCCGAGCGCGAGCGCCCCGATGGCCCCGCCCCCTGCACAGTCTCAGCCAATCGCAGAGTGAGCGCACAAACCCGCCGGCCAATCGCGGCGGCCGGAGCCCTCATTGTTATTCAAAACAAAAACTTTAGTGCGGCGCGTCTCCGCCGCTCTCACAGGGGAACAGCGCCGACCAGCGGCCGCAGTGGAGCACTGCGCGTTAAAGGAGTCCTTACTGCACGCTGCAAACCTGCCCTGCTGCCCACCTGCCCCCTGGATGACCACCTGCCCCCTGGATGACCACCTAGACCGGATCATCTCGGCTGGTCAGAGCTGGGTGACCACCTAGACCGGATGAATTGAATGAATTTCCCTCAAAGGGATCAATAAAGTATATAACAATCAATCATCTCGGCTGGTCAGAGCTGGATGACCACTTAGACCGGATCATCTCTGCTTGTCAGAGCTGGGTGACCACCTAGACCAGATCATCTCAGCTGGGTGATCGCCTAGACCAGTTCGTCTCGGCTGGTCAGAGGTGGGTGACCACCTAGACCGGATCATCTCAGCTGGTCAGAGATGGGTGACCACCTAGACTGGATCATCTCAGCTGATCAGAGGTGGGTGACCACCTAGACCAGCTCATCTCGGCTGGTCAGCTTGTTTTAAGTAACAACACGTGTGTGGGTTCTCAAGTTGCACCCATTGCTGACACATATGTGCAAATGCACACACAGCTTGTCTAGTCCCTGTAGAGAAGTATTGCCAATAGAATAGGACTCTCTGGAGCAGATGACTCTATTGTCTCCATGTCTAATAGCAGGTGTGGACTAGAGGGTATAAAGACCCCCAGCATTTAGCCGTGGAGCCATGGAACTGTGTTCTCTGGTGGAGCTCCATCCAGAACTTTTGGGATGAGTTGGGGAGTTGAGGATGAGGTGATGATCATCCAATTTTACTAATGCTCTTTGTCACTGAATGCAATCAAATCCTCACAGCAATGCTCCAGAATCTAGTAGTACTTCTTGATTTCAGAAGTAAGGAGGTGTCTCATTACCTTTTTCCAGACGTATGACCAGATGCCATCAAATGGCCACCTTGACCTTGACCTATGCTTTGGTTTCTTCCTTCTGCATGGAAGTAGAAGTTCATAGATAGACCAATACATGTTTGGGGGCCAACACCAATCTTAGTTAGGATCAACTTCGGGTGGTTGGAGTGGTTGGTGCAACTTGGTGCACACGGTCTACTGTGCAACAGATAACACCACCAGTGAGCTACCACACCATGTGGGTTCAATTCCCACCTCACGCAGACAGTCGATTCTCCTTCTCCATGGTTCATGTAGATCTTACAGATCCTTCGTGTTGCTGGTCCGTGCCTTCTTATATCTGCTGCCACCAACAGCATGCTATGGTACCATCCAGCTTCCTAGAGCCCAACGATGTGACCCCTCTCGAACTCGAACTGCTTGAATTGCTTTTGAACTCTTCTCTGAGGCATGCTTTGCTTGCAAAGGTTGGTACTAAAACAACGTCACGAATGGACACAACACACGGACAGTCCTTGCTCTCAGGATGGACTCATTATCAGCTAATCGGCAGTGGCGTCCCTGCTCTGAAAATCCAAATCTCTAGTGTCCTGCATGGGATAATGTCCTTCAAGCTTCGTGCTTCAATAGCTTTGAGCTCCAGCGTTCCCCAGCTGTGGCATCAAAGTAGGTGGTCACCAGGCATAGAGGTGCAACAGGTGTGAGCGCAGAACAATGCTGATGGTCTGGCAATATGGTGCTCGTGCTGCCCACAGTAGGGTTGTCCCAGCCTTTAGGAGCAGGGAGAAAGTCCTGCTCATCCTGAGAAACCTCAAAGCCATGATGTACAGTCACTCTGGCAGCCTGCATAAGAGGTATAACCAATGGCTCAGACGTAACCAACAGCCCAAATGTCCTATTCGGCTTCCTTTCCGTTATAGTGCACGAAGACAGTCCACAATTTCATGACCTAAGTGGTTACCAGTACCGCGGGACATTCAGCCTGTCAGAGCACTGTCACCAATGCTCTGGATAAGCTCAGAATTTGGTCTCAGACGCTGTCCGATGAGTTTGGACTGCATCTGTACTGCACTCTTGTAAACTGCATGAAAGGAAGCTTCACATTTGCACCAGAGCAGCAGGTCTGAACACACGATTAGGATCTGATTCACGTTAATTGGTGCTCCTCTTCATTAGCTGGGGAGCTTATTAAGTAGTGCATCGTCAATGAGATGTAGCACAGCAGGCGATCTGTAGGAGACCGCTGCGTTCAAGCATCGACCTGCGTGCACTAACCAAGCTGTCACACTCACACGCAACACACACACACACACACACACACAAAGCACACACACACACACACACACCTTTGCATGGCACACCCATCCTGCACCCATCCACTTTTTCAGCAAGCCCAAACAGAACGGTTCTCTAATTGTGTTCATGCTCCGTGCTCGTATTATTTTCATCAGGGCCGAAGGAAGACGTTTCAATTCAAATTGGCCCCTAATTACCCCGCAAAACACCAAGACATGCCACAACATTTCGTTTCATTTACTGCCTAAACCACCTCTCTCTCTCTCTCTCTCTCTCTCTCTCTCTCTCTCTCTCTCTCTCCTTCTCTATCTGTATCTCTGTATCTCTCTCTGTCTCTCTGTCTCTGTATCTCTCTCTCTCTCTGTTTCTCTCTCTCTCTCTGTATCTCTCTCCCTCTCTCTCTCTCTCTCTCTCTGTGTCTCTCTCTCTCTTTCTCTCTCTCTCTCTCTCGGTATGGATGTAATTAGATACACTGTTGCCAAATCAATTAATAAACAACAAAGAGGAATAAGAAATGATCTCTCTCTCCCTACATTCACCCTATCTCTCTCGACCATGTATGCCTTCTCTCCCTGTGCCTCACTCTCTCTCTCTCTCCACGTCTCTCTATCCCCTCACTCACCCTATCTCTCTCAACCCTATATGTCTTCTTTCCCTGCATTCACCCCATCCCTTCATTCGTCTTATCTCTGTCTCAACCCTACGTTTACCCCCCCACACATTTTCCACCCCTTTATTCACCCCATCTCTCTTGACCCTAAATGCTGTTTTTCTCTTTTCTTCTTTTTTATTGTCCCTTCGATTCATCTCTCATATCTCATCCCTCCGTCACATTTCCTTCTCTCTCTCTCTCTCTCTCTCTCTCTCTCTCTCTGGGATAGTTGTGTTGGACCAGATGGTGGACATAATGCACCTCCCCCAGAGGGACGGCCACGGTTGCTGCAGACCAGTTTGGTTCTGTCCACTTCACAGGCTTATCAATAAGACACCTCCATCTCCTACTATTCTCCATTTCCTCTCGTTCTCCTTTCTCCTGCTGCTCCTTTCTTCTTCCAAGTCCCCACGCGTCAACGTGGCCTTGCATGGTCTGGCCCTGATAACACCCAGCCAGGTTCCTGTGCTGTTAGATCACACACAGGCAAACCACACACACACACACACACACACACACACACACACACACACACACACACACACACACACACACACACACACACTCTCTCTCTCTCTCTCTCACAGGTTTATACTCTCTCCTATCTCTCTTCAATTCCATCCCAAAGATTGAAGAGGAAATTCAATCCTGTTGCAATACCTGTAATATCTCATAGCAGAACAGCATCTGGAAGCTCTGAAGATACGGGCTTGGTCACAGCTCCAGCCTGAGAAGAGTCTCAGAGCACTATGCTGCAGAGAAGAACTCATATACGTTTGTTCTGTCGGGTAATAAGGGCCACTAATAAGCAGGTTAGTACACAGGCATTTTAGGGAGCTGCTCCTGGTTGTTAATAGTATGGAGTATCAGTGGAACATGGACTTCTGAGGAGGATCTCACTGTGGTCTGATAACATAAGAAAAAGAAATGTATTTTCCGTGACAGAGGGAAACAGTTTGGCAGGCTATCAGTGTCCCTTATTTTCGTTCCCTCTGAATGTAAACAATCAATCAAGACCACACAATGAAGTGTCTGCTGTCCAAAGTCGACTTTTCATACTGAGCAATACATGGGCTTCGCCTTCACCAGGCTTCCAGGCAGCGACCTGTGTTTTTAGGATGAGTTTATTGGGAAAATTGGGCAATTCCAAGTGGAAACAATCCACAAATGACCAGACCCGTGGGCAGCGGGTAATTTGGCAGCTCCATCACGATAACGCACCATCCATCCTTCACATCTGACCAAACACACCCCTGTGCTTCGTTAGACTCCCTACTCTCCCCACCTGGCTCTGTGTGACTTCGGGCTTTTCTCTGAAGGTGAAAAGGAAACTGAAAGGGAGCAGATGACGGTCCAGAGAGAACATCATGCAGAATGAGATGCACCACCTGCAGGTCATCTCAAAAGAAGCATCCCAGTGCTGTCAGGACCAAAGACCTGGAGGCCAGTCTAGTGGAGCTTTTACATCATCACATCATATGAGCTTTCGTACCAGCTTAACATGACAGGGGCTCGTGGAAATCACTGGTGGAAGAGCTGGTGTCCTTCATTAGCCTGGAAGTTTAGTTCGAGAGAGACAGAGGAGGTTAAACCTTTCATGTGCTGAGAGATAAGCTCAACTACGTTGCGTTGTTCATATCTTGATTCCAAGTTGTACTAAAGTCCATATTTGCAAGTCTGTTCACTAAGTGGTCATCTTAACCGCAGCGCCGGGCAGTAAGCAACAACTGGATTGACCTTTTATCTGTACACCTGCTGACCATCTCATGTTCTAGTCCGTTTCCCTTATTTACTAAGTCTCTGCTTTCACCACACACAGCATTATCTTCCAGGGAGTGTCCCAAAAGAGCTTTGATCTCATCCCGTGTGCTTTCTGTGTTTGTCTTTTTTAACCGTCCTCGGGACGATGGGACGGTGCTCGTCCCTAAAATTGATCAATCAAATGAATACAAAGATCTAAAGTTTGACATCAGCTCCCGAAGCAAACTGCCACTGCTGTAAACACAGCTCAGCACAGCTCAGTGTCTTCTGGTCCTGAAGAGTCCTACTGCAATGCTGTAGCAGTGGCATTGCATCAGAGCCAAAGATCAAGGGCTCATGACAGCTAGAACTGAGACTAGTTCACACTGAAGAGGATGTAGACACATGGTCATGATGCATAAGTCATAGATTCCTGGTCAGATATCGTATTCTTTATATGTTACGTGTAAAAATGCAGTTTATGCATTTTAAAAAAGAGCAAAAAGGACTTGGGATCTTATCCGGAGGGTTGTAAGATTGTGTTTGCAATGTTTCTATTCTGTCTTATGTGTCATGGTCTTCCTGTGTGGCAGGAGACAATGTGCAGAGTCAGATGAAACGAGGCTTCATTATGGGGCTTGGGCAAAGTAGCGTGGTCAGAAACCAGTAGCAGCAAACGATGACAAAGGGACAGACAACAGTCCAAAACCAAGCAAACTACAGAGAAACAGTCATACGTGGACATAGGAATAATATGGACATAGAACAGGAACACTACTTAATGCTAAGGGTAATGGAAAAATCGTTGAGGAGTGTTGGATCTACTTTACTCATCTTCTGGTTCTGATCTTGTGGTTGTAGTGGTGCATGGTTGTGAGGCACCACACCACGCGGGAGACTGGGGTTCGATTTCCAGTCTGGGCAACTGTGCTGTGCTACACCAATAAGAGTCATTGGGCAAGACTCCTAACACTACTCTGACCCACCCTTGTAAGCCACTCTGGATAAGATCGTCTGCTAAATGCCATACACGTAAATGTTCTTGGGATGAACTTGCTAGCATGGTCTGATCTGGTCATGTGGGCAGATGTTCTAAATGTTCTCCACTTGTAAACGATGTTCCGGACAGTGGATCGACCGATTCCTAATTGTTCTGAGATCTTTTGAAATCCCTTCTCAGACTCATCTGCATCTACAACCTTCTTTCTGAAGATCTCTGAGAGCTCTTTGGATCTGGTCATGATGATCCCACTCACTCCAACAATCAGGAGCAAACCAAACTAAAGTCTGAGGTTTGAATAAGACAAGCTCCTTTAAAGTCGTCTGTAATAATGGTCCAATCATTTGCAACTGATGTTTTTAATAACCATGTTTTGGAAATTATGGGTTTTATCACCTCCATCTCTCAGTTCAAATGAAGATCAAACGTCCATATGTTTGTCCCAGTTTGCTTCAACAAATGTCTTAACTAACCAGTTAACAGACTATATATTCTTATTATACCTGATTGTGTTCTGGTGTGGATTTGTGGACAATGTGAACTGGAGTCCTTTAACACTGTGGTGCACATGTTCAATACTATCGTTGAAATGCATATAATCATACATTTACGTTCTCTTTATCACTTTAGAGCTGCTTTAGTGGCTCCAAAGCTAAACTTGTTCTATCGCTCTTCCATGAAGATCATATCAGTGCAGACGTCTCTGCACAGTAGAATAGTGCAGCACCACTCCAGAGTCTGATTACTCTTCCTGAAGATCTTGCAGTCAGACGGGCGTTTGATTTGCCTTTCTATGAATCCTTTGAGCAGTTCTCCTGGTCTTCCAGACTCTTGGTCTTCCGGACCTCTTGATCACAACTCCTTCTTTAGGACCTCGTTAACATAACGCTGGTCTGTCAAAGGGTCTGTAATGAAGACCAAAGGTGATCTTGCATCTTGCACTTCAATCGGAATAGAGTCGTCTGATTGATGCCATTCCGATTACAGTTTCTATCAGATTGAACGAGGCGGGTAATCCTTTAAATAATCTGTTAAATAGGAGAATAATGTCCATGTAAACACCTGTATCCGACTGCATTCCCAATCGGAACGTTAAAGTACATTCTGTGCATCTGCGTCTGCGAATAGTTTGGGAATTTTAAGACCTAAAAATTGTTGGACGACTGTAAAGTCAGCTGCTCAGATGAGTATTTGAGCGAATGAAGGACAGCAGGGTTTTAACACCGACTGTAGAGCAAATGAAGGACAGATGGACATTTCTAACGTCAGCGTTAAGATCCAGAAAAGTGGTTCTGATCCGTCTACATTTCCGTTTATGAAATTATGGATGAGTTTATGGGAGATCGACGTCTTACTGACACGGATGAAAACGGTGTGGATGCTGGGTTTGCTGACCTGCTGGAGAACTTTAAGGTAGGTGTTTATGGGGAACTGAAGGTTGTTGATCCTCTGCTGAAAAATCCAGCAGAAGACCAGCTTTAACTGGTAGCTGGTTCTGGATGGTTTAATGATCAAGGTGGTTGGAAAGCTGGTCATCTAGACAAACACACCCTATGATGGTCAGCTACCCTATGAGCTGGTCAGATCTCGAGAAGCACAATGTAAGTTGCCTTTGATTGTGGTCAGACTTGGTGATGCTGGTCAACCGGCTGGGCATGTGGGTCAATCAGCTTGGTCCAGCTGGTTCACAGTGGTGGTCCATGTTGGTCAGTTTGGATGGATTACTTGTAGTGAGCATGTAAAGACAGATTTATCAGAGTGTTGAGTGGAGTATGTGTGTAAACACCCAGATCTGACTGTACAGTCGGAACGACTCAGTCAGATTGGGGAAAATCTGAACACGGAAACGTAGTACTGCCCTAAGAAGTTCATTGGTCTTCACAGTGACGGTGTTTTTTGCGTGCCAGGTTTTGAGTTGCGAGAGAGTGCAGTTTCCCAACTAGGCCAGAGTATTGCACTAAGCCAAAGCGCTCAGAGGCTTTCTGCTGCTGTCGCCTGGATGCTACTGTCCCCAGGCCCATTCTTCATTTTTAATGGTGTTTCTCTGAGTGGAGTGTACGTTCGCTGTGTGTGTGTGTGTGTGTGTGTGTGTGTGTGTGTGTGTGTGTGTGTCTGTGCTGTACCTTCATGTCGCTCTGAGGATTTACGAGGCTCGGCTATGAGGATTTGTCATGCCCCACTCTTGATGCTCACACCGTAACCTCTGAACTCCAGGTCATCTCTTGGGGAGGACCACAGCCCTGACCAATCAATCCCTGTTTACACTGTAAACTCTGGGGAGGGACGAGGAAATGCAATAGCTTGAGTAAGTGTGCACACACATGCTCACACACACACACACGAGTGCTTACACACTCTTGGGATTCACTACACATACCTACGTCCACATTCCCCCATACACACGTAGACGCACCACGTTTATATGGACAACACAAACACTGTGCCATATTATACTGCTTTCCAGCACCGTGCAAAAGACAGAGGACGCCCATCCCTTACAGTATAGGACCACAATTAAGGACACCATGTATTGGGACAAAAGTATTGGGACACCTTTCAATTTCTTCTGAAATCAAGACTATTAAAAGAGTTGATCCTGCTGTTGCTTGAGTACCTGTCTCTACTGTCCAGGGAAGGCTTTCAGCTAGAGTTTGGAACATTGTGTTGGGGATTTGATTGCATTCAGTCAAAGGAGCGTTAAATCAAAGTATAACACCACCAGGGCTGCCTTGAATTTTTAGAATAAATTAATCTATCAAGCATTTAATTTTACTTTATGTTATTTTTACTTTGTTGTCAACAAACAGTATCATCGTATGACAACATGTAAACACAGGTTTATGAAGAGCAGAAATCTTACCGTCAGCCGTTCAGCTCCAGAAAAATCCAGGTTTCTGATTAAAATTAAAGTGATTTCAGTAAATTAACCTGATCTATTGTGTAGAAATTAGATTAAAATCACAGCAGAAATTAAATACATGCAATTAAGCTTAAAGGCCACCGACTGTAAGACCAGTAACAGATTCTGGACTGTGCAGTAGAGTCACTTCATCAATCATATCTACGGTGTTGTGTACAAGCCCGAATCACACAATCGGACCCAACAATCTGGGCGTGGAATGGTGTCGGGATCTTAAACCGCAGGACAAGTTATGTAGTAAGAATCTTCCAGAAAAATCGTTTTTAAAAAAGAAAGTGAAAGAAAAGGAATATAAATATGAATAACTGTAGCGTATCTGTAAAACACAATGTGTCACCAGTTTAATTTCAGTTACGCTTTAAGCAAACCTTAGGAAGCAAATCCTCCTCTGTTTTACTTAAAAATAAAAGAAAGGGGAGAAAACGTCTCTCTGCTGCAGGTTATGGGGGAGACGAAGAACCAGAGGCTCTTACAAACCATAGCATTGTGTTTCGCTTATTGATTAGAAAGCAGGTGTTGCCAAGGGTTCTGTATCTGATGGGGGTGTTTCTGCTTTGTGTGGCTGAGCTGTTGTTAGAGAGAGCTTCACTGCTGGCCTTCAATACAGTCTAGAATGACCTTGTTTTTATTGTAAATTAATATCAATATACGAGTGTTTTTAGTGACACAATATTTTCCTGAATGAATGACATTTCACTGTTATGTTCATAAGACCTTGTGTCTCCTTAATGTAGGAAGAAGATGGAAAATAGGTCTTATCTTCATTTTAAAATCAAATATATGAATTATTAACCAAACTCAATCAGCCAAGACTGGTGTACAAACGTCCAAATGTCCAAAATTACTTTTTCCGTTGGTGCTGGAGGGTAACGTTAAACAGTAAAAGTCAATAATCAGTTGCAGTTTTCCCCACCAGTGGTTCTCAGTCCTGTCCTGGAGTACCACTGCCCTACTTGTTTTAGAGTTTCCTCCAAATCCATCACACCTGATCCAACTAATGAACTAACCGACAAGCCCCCGCTGAGCCAAACTGGGTGTGTTCCAGCAGGAAAACACTGAAACAAGCAGAGCAGTGGTTCTCCAGGACCAGTTTGCATCAGACTCAGCCAGGCGGCAATCGATTTTAGCTGTTCTGCTTCAGTCTAAAGATAACAGTCCCAGACCTACGCGGCACAGAGCCTGCTGGCCATGCTCTCTCCGTTAGACCTGTTCCACCAAAAGAACTCTGGTGCTTGAATTGGTTCCATTCAGGCTTTTAAGAACCTTAAAACAATACCGTGTTTACACCAGTTTTAGTGGACCCGAGGACACGTCACAGAACATCAACAGAGGGGCTGCACAGGGTCAGTAAATGGAAATGAGAAGATGGTAGCGCGTATAGACGACCTGTGGGCGTTTGTTCTGTTAGATGTTTGTTTTTCTCCAAAAAGCAAACGTGGATCAAACATGGGTCAACTTTTGGAGATAAGAAGACGTGGAAGAGGACGCTGTATGAGACGAAAGGTATGTCATTGCTTCAGTACATCTAGACACGTCCACAGCGGTTCCAGCTGGAAAACCTACCGATCTTTGGTTGGATTCATCCGGACGTCTTTACACAGTGGACAAAGCGGCTGCTCCTGACAGCAGGAGGGTGATAACAAGCACATGCCTCCACGACTATTTCACTTCTGTCCAATGAAAACCATGTATCTCCATGGTTCCAGCCCGGAACCTGCTCCACACACTGCGTAAATAGTTCTGGATGAATCGACCAATACAAATGCACTAAACATACTTTTATTACGATTTTTGTGTTTTATTTTGATTATATTTGGAAAGATTTCAAACAGACATTTCTCGCTTTGTCATCGTTGGGTTTTGTGTGTAGAATTTAGAGGGAAAATGAATTGAATCCTTTTGCAAAAAGGCTGTAACATAACAAACGGAGGGAAAAGTGAAGCGCTGTGAATACTTTTAGATGCTCCGTATATTGAGGAGAGGAGAAGGTGCAGCGAAGGCCTCATTCAATGCATTCACAGAGTACAGTATACGTCTCATGCCCTCTGTTAGTAATCTGAGCTCGTCCCGGAGTGGCTGTGTCACTGTTCCTGACCGAGCTTTAGACGAACTCTCGCTGATATGACTGACAGCGATCGTATTACTGCAGCTGGAGATGGATTGAATCTGCAACTCAGAAATCAATCCAGACAGGCTTGATCTTTAACATATCTGCTTGTTATTCCATCGCCGCCCTATAAGGAGGAGCCCCACGGGGCCAATAACCTTTTTCCTGAAAGATCATACGTGCTGCAAATTTAGTTGACGGCTCGGAAACTGAACGATCTCTTTTGGGCGTCTTAAGAGAATTGGATTAATGGCTTCGTCACAGCTTGATATTATAGAACTTCACAAGCAGTTGTGACACTGACTGCATGGATGAAAGACAGTTCCGCCGGAAAACACGTCAGCTACTGCAAGTGAAACACTCTTTACTAATCATTTTTCAGCCCTGAGGATAAAGACGTCTGCGTTACCTCCACCGTACCTGACATATTGTTGATGACACATGAAGAGACTTTAGCTTTGTCTCCGTTAACATTTTAAAATCGGCCCTACATTAAACAAGAGGCACGATCACACAGGAGCTCTCTGTGGTTCTATAATTCCAGACTGTAGTTCATCTGTTTCTCTGCAGACTTTATTCTCCTCCTTTCACCCTGATCTTCAATGATCAGGACCCCACAGGACCACCACAGAGCAGATATTATGAGTCGTGGGTCACAAAAAGGGAGAACCAGTGAACCAGTGACAAGACTCAGTGATGCTCATGGAGGTCCCACCTCACAACTTACAGGACCACCCACGTTAGACCAGCAGCTCAGGGTTGCAAGGAGAAATCACTCTCGATAAGAACCTTGCTTCCTGTCTGCAGTTTGCTAAAGATCACAAGGGTAATGAAGTCTGTTGGTCGTCTGTGAAACATGGTGGTGGAAGCATCACAGTTAGCCGTTTTGCTGCGACTGGATTGTCATCATTAATGGAATGAATTCATCCTTCATTCTTAATTTAAACTCAAATTCTAAAGGAAAATACGGGAACATCTGTCCATGAGCTGTATCTCAAGAGAATGTGGATCATGCACAAAGACAATGATGCTAAGCACACAAGTGGTTCAATGAAAGAATGATCAAAGAAGAATACAGTTAAGCTTCACCATAATCCAACAGAAATGTTCTAATTTAGATGTGCCAATTTCCCATCCCCCTAAGTAGCCTCCCACATTACATGCCCTGTTCTCGACGCGAGGGGGGAGAGATCGTCCACGTTTCCTCCGAGTCATGTGACGAACTGCCGCCATTTGTATTGTTGCTGGGCAGCCATTGCGCTTGGAGGAGAACGCTGAATCCCCAATGGACAGCAGACGCCTGCGTCGACCAGCAGCGCACTTTTGAGATGTGGGAGGAGCACCATCTACCATCTCTCCCTCTGGACCCCGGCAGCCGATGGTGAGCAGCATGAACCTGGATTTGAACCAGCGACCCCAGGATCATAGTGGAAGCGCCTCAGCCCGCGATGCCACTCAGGGCCCAGGTTCTTTGTAATTTCAAGCTTCTCGAGCTTTATTCAACGTAAACGTAATTTATTATTTTTATTTCACTGCATGTTTTCCAGCATCTGTTGCTGAATCCAGCACAGTCTACAGGTATTGTTCCAAACCTCCACTCCAGCACCACATTTTCACTAATGAGCTTTTCTCCTCATCCATCTCAGAACCTAATTAGTGAGCCTGGCTGTTGCAGTGCAGGCCTGGAATGAATACCTGTGGATTCCTCCGGCTGAGCTGCCTGAGTAGTCCTGAATTACACGATTCAGCCTGGATTTACTGCATATAACAGATCACGGAGTTTAATAACAAACCCAGAAATGAACTTCAGTTGGCCGTCTGTGTGTCTCACTGGAGAAGTGCAATACATGAATGGCTGGTTGATGAATACAGGAAAACAAGCTGTCTCTGAAATGACTGAAACAAGAAATGTTCTTCTAAAGCAAAGGCTTGACTTCATCCACTACAACTACAAATAAGATCAACGGTGAAGGTCTGAGCAGCTCAATATCATCCAGTTACTACACTGATCAACTATACCCACCTCCTTTCTCCTCTCACTGTCCATCCTATCAGCTCCTCTGATCACACAGGAGCTCTTTGTGGTTCTATAATTCCAGACTGTAGTTCATCTGTTTCTCTGCAGACTTTATTCTCCTCCTTTCACCCTGATCTTCAATGATCAGGACCCCATTCTGTGCATCTGCGTCTGCAAATAGTTTGGGAATTTTAAGACCTAAAAATTGTTGGATGGCCGCAAAGCGAGCAATAACGAGCTGTTCAGACGAGTATTTGTGCGAATGAAGGACAGATGGACGTTTCTAAAGTCAGCGTTTTATGGGAGTTTATGGGAGATCGACGTCTTACTGACACGGATGAAAACAGTGTGGATGCTGGGGTTGCTGACCTGCTGGAGAACTTTAAGTGTTTTTGGGGAACTGAAGGTTGTTGATCCCCTGCTGAAAAATCCAGCAGAAGACCAGCTTTAACTGGTAGCTGGTTCTGGATGGTTTAATGATCAAGGTGGTTGGAAAGCTGGTCATCTAGACAAACACACCCTATGATGCTCAGCTACCCTATGAGCTGTTCAGCTCTTGAGAAGCACAATGTAAGTTGCCTTTGATCGTGGTCAGACTCTGTGATGCTGGTCAAACAGCTGGGCATGTGGGCCAATCAGCTTGGTCCAGCTGGTTGACAATGGTGGTCCATGTTAGTCATTTTGGATGGATTACTTGCAGCGAGCATGTGAACGCAGATTGTTTGAGTGTTGAAAACATATTTTTCATTCCTTTATTTCATTTGGGGAGGCTGGTTGTCGCACTAATTATATCAACATTGTTGAAGGTAACAGTGCATGGCCATGCACCACGGTTGACCATTAACAGAAAAAAAGTGAACGAAATGGTGAAATAAAGGAGGGAAAACAGAAAACAGTGGGAGGCTTATGGAGAGAAAGACAAATGGACAGCATGGAGAACAATGAGAGAATGAGAGTGAAATGCCTTACTCAATAAAACACACATGTTTAGGCTTGCACACACACATGCATGCACACACACATGCATGCACACACACATGCGCACACACACATGCGCACACACACATGCGCACACACACATGCGCACACACACACACACACACACACACACACACACACACAGTATCCCTTGGGGACAGGATTGCTTTGCTATTATGCAGTGGTGCATCTTGCATCCATTTGTCTTCTGGAAGTCCTGTGGATCCATAGCCGTCTCTGGTTCTGCCCTTAAATAGACCTGAATGGTAATACACTCGCTCACACACTGAACACCTACACTGTTAATAGAATATCACTTCAACATACCGGCTTCTTTGAACCATTTTAAACCACCTGCAATATAGGGCCAAAAGTATTGGGACACCTGCTCATTCATTCGTTCTTCTGAAATCTAATGTACCACACCACCATCATGTCAGTGTCACTGCAGTGCTGAGAATGACCAGGTCAATGACCACCACCAGGTCATTAAGTTAAATGAACCAGATGAGCGACAGTCTCTAATAACAGACCTACAACGTGCTCCTGTGCGGTCAGTGAAGCCGATCAAATGGACAACGAGGGTACAACAAGGAGGTGGTTGTAATGTTATGGCTGATTGGTGTACAGTATATACATGAGTTGAAGGTTCTCACACGTCTCTATTACAAGCATGGTTCTTCTATGTTGTCGTTGTTGTACATCCCAATAAATTCACATCACCCAATAAATGCCAACATACACTCAACAGATTCCAACGGAACGCTTCAAGCTGAACATTCAATCACCGTAAAACCTACAACCTGACGGCATTACAGCACGGTACGCAGCGTACAGCTCGATTTCTCAGTGACTGCACAACAGGCAGCGCATTACAGGCCGATCCGAAAATATACAGCATTTATGGCGCTTTGACTGATAATCCCGCTGGCAGTAGAGAACCTGTCTCCGTGTTTCATGACGCCTACAGTGCACCTACATGAGAAACAGCCCTGGGCCAAAGCATTCAACTTCATACAGCTGCCAAAGCCAGTCAGGAAACACGGGGATCAAAACGACAGGCAGACAATAGAGTGATTAAAAAAAAACACGGCTACCGTTCAGACGTCTACACGACTGTTTCCAACAGGGATCAAAAACAGGGCCAATGGGCCAGAAGGTATGGAGCCCCCGAGAGATCAAAGCAATATTTTGGTGGCATCAAGAAAATGTTCTCAACGTGCAAAATCATGTGATCACGTTATTAAATGGTGCCCTGATCTAAGATGTGCTGTTGTTCTATTTGTCCTGAAACGGATGATGTGCTAAAAACGGGAGAACGATTCATATAAAATGTGCTCTCGTTTTTATTAAATCAATCTCTCGATTAACAAAATTGTGCTCTCATTATCAATAATTGGACCTAAATCGTCACAGGCCCGACTGCGGAGACAGCGTGTCCCCAGCCTTCTTTATAAAGGACTCATAATTAAACCGAACTGGGGGGCTGGACTTACCAGTATGTGTTTGTGCACCAAATCTAAACCATGGAAATCCCTTTTAAATGTTGAAATGGGACAGGAACAGTACCAGTGTTCCCATTAAATTATGACCCATTATAAGTAAATCATGCTCATAGAGAGAGAGAGAGAGAGAGAGAGAGAGAGAGAGAGAGAGAGAGAGATTTGACAGCTTATATGATATTTGTGAACCATCATGCCGGGTTTACAGTAAACAGTGTTGGACCTGAAGTTCAGCAACAAGACATGGTGTGAAGAGGAGGCCAAGGGTGCAGTTCTGCACATTTAAGTGCTTTTTCTGCTACCAACACACCCGATTCAATGCTCATTAAGGGTGTATTCACACATACCTTGTTCAGTCCAGACCTTTGGACCGTTGAGGTTGGTCTGCTGCGGATGTCAAAATTTGGTCCGACCTTAAGAGGTGACCTCATTCTGGATCAGCTGAACCAGTGTACAGTTTGTTTGCATCGTGAGAACACATTCTGGATGGTTCAGTGTTCGGACCATCTACTGATCCATTCAATAAATCACAATCTGACCAGAGTTGGGCCAAACGCTGAATCCCTTTCTTTCCCTTTTTGGTGAAAAAACGTGATTTTGTAGAGCAGACGGACTCGTCAAAGGTTCCTCCAGCTGAACGGTCTCACAATCCGTGAGCAGATGTTGCTGATTAGTTGTGTAACGTGCAAAGATTCCTGATTACAAGAAAGCAAGTGGTGCAGTGTGAACCTTCAATTACTTGCCAGTATGTTGTGTTGTGTCCAGAGCCGGAATCATTGGAGTCAGGCAGGAATACTCCTTGAACAGGGAACCAGGGACACACACACACAATTCACTCACACCTAGAGGCAAATTTGCATATAGTCAATCCACCTTTCATGAATTTTGGAGAATTGTTGGGAGATAAACCCACATGGACACTGGAAAACATACCAAACGCCTCACAAGCAAAGATAAGAGTGAGGATCAAACCCACAAACTTCTGGAGCACCTAAACATGGAGTACCTTTAGTACCTTCAGCAAGTGTCTGATCCAGAACCAATCACAACATCAACCAACATCAGTACCTGACCTCACTGATGCTCCCATGGCTGAAGGTAAGCAAATCTTGACAGTAACTTTATAACATCAGGGATCTACAGTTTCCCTAATTATCTAATGACTCATTGTATTGGTATATACTTTTTCATGGTCAGGGTCATGGTGGGTCCAGAACGTACCCATAACCACTAGGCGCAAGGCAGGAATACCTCCGGATACCGCACAGACCATGACTGGGGGCAGGTTAGTATTGTCAATCCATGTTTTTGGAAACCAAAGCAAGAAATGAACCTGCACACTTCCTGCTGCACCACCGTGCCACTGTTGAAAATTCTTATTATCAAAACTACTGTGCACTACAGTTCCTCTTTACACAGAGAGAGAGAGATGCTACTGTCATTGTTCTGAGGAACTCACGTTAAGGTCACGGCTTCAGTTGAACCCTGTCAAGTGGAACCTTCCGAATATGCCAAGCGGAACAAACAAGCGTACAAGACAGAAGACACAGGTCAGCAGCCTAAATGTTCCAGCAAGACCAGTTCCAGAAAGGACTTTATCCACAATACAATACACTGACATGCCAAAAGACACGGGTCAGGAGCTAGGGTCTCATTGCGTGTCCTATGGACACTAAAGAATTGGACAATTATAACCAGACGCCGCCAGTCATAATCATTACCACCCACTGCACTGTCCACTGTGGGTGGTAATGCCTTCTCTAATGTAGTCCCGGGACACTCATGACACTGTGGATTGAGGAATATTAAATACCTGCACAACTTTGGGATGTCGCATCCATCTGGCACGCATTATACTTCGCTCGATCAGCCATAACATTAGCACCACGGTCAGCTTCATTTACAGTGGCTCCTGGTGCGGGGTGGACCTTAATCAGCAGGTGAACAGTCTTGAAGTTAATGTGTTGAAGCAGGAAATATGGACAAGCAAAAGGATCTGAGACACTTTGACAAGAACCAAATTGTGATGTTCTAGATGAGTAACTGGTTGATCTTGTGGGATGTTCCGGTATGCAGTGGTCTGTACCTTCCAAAAGAACCGCGTTGATCTACATTCACTGTCCATTCTATCAGCTCCTCTGACCACACAGGAGCACTTTGTAGTTCATCTGTTTCTCTGCAGACTTTATTCTCCTCCTTTCACCCTGATCTTCAATGATCAGGACCCCACAGGACCACCAGAGAGCAGATGTGGGTGGTGGGTCATTCTCAGCACTGCAGTCACACTGACACGGTGGTGGTGTGTTAGTGTGTGTTGCTCTGGTTTGCAATCACTGAATGAATGAGCAGGTGTCCTGGTACTTTTGTCCATCTTGTGTGAGTTTAATGTTGTGGAATGGTCTCACTGGGTGTTTACAGTGTTGTGTCGTGTGAGACTTGGAGAGCTTTGTTCTGCATTGTGAAGCCAAGCAGAACATCTCAGCAGAGCAGAGAAGAATCACAAGAGCACAACTGATTCATTCACTAATTCACTGAGATTTTCTAACTCACGCACAGACCAGCCAAGGACACTCAACACAACAGGCGTCCTCGGAATGGAAGCCACAACGTAACAGTTTTAACATGCAGACACTTAAAGATATAACAAAAACTCCAGATGCACACTGACTCAACAAATGCCAGTACACACACCTATACGATACACACCTGTATGGTACACACACCTGTACGATACACACGTGTATTGTACACACACCTATACGATACACACCTGTATGGTACACACACCTGTACAATACACACCTGTATGGTACACACACCTGTAGTGTACACACCTGTAGTGTACACACACCTGTAGTGTACACACCTGTAGTGTACACACACCTGTACTGTACACACACCTGTAGTGTACACACACCTGTACTGTACACACACCTGTAGTGTACACACCTGTAGTGTACACACACCTGTAGTGTACACACACCTGTACTGTACACACACCTATACATTACACACACCTGTACCGTACACACACCTCTACTGTACATATGCCTATATGCTATACACACCAGTACTGGGCACATACCTGTACATTACACACACACACATGTACTGTACACACACCTGAACAGACATTTGTGAAAGAAGTAAGTGAACCTTTCATCATTTTACGTTGATTACTGCTAAACGTGGTTGATCTTTATCCGAGTCCCAGTTATAGACACATTCATGCAGGTGTACTTTAACAGTGTTGTTATTTAGCACATTGAGTAAACATCCACGGTAAAGTGAAGGGTTCTACACTTACCACATCCACAGCACCGAACACACACCCGGAGAGGTGGGCCGTCGTCTCAGTGCCTGGAGAGCAGTCGGGGGTTTGGTGCCTGTGGTCATCTGGTCATGTGTAATAACTGTGTTTAATAATCCAATGCTTTTCTGAGTCACAGGGCCTGGAAAGAGGTGTAGGTACATCAGGACTACAGCAGACCGGTCATTAATCTACTACACGTACACCGAGACAGGAGAGATTCACGCTGACCGGCCACTTTATTAGAAACACTTACCATCATTCGTGTACCAGCCACTTCATACGTTATACTGTACTTTAACAGTGAAACTAAGCTTTTTACATATTCCATAGTGGAGTGAGCACACCGTGTAAGCACATGAGTGCCAGCTAGAAAAAGTAAGTGAACCCTTTGATTTCTGTATTGATTACTAATATAATGATGGTCGGATCATTATCAAAGTCCCAATTACACCTACACCTACACCTACAACTAAATTACACCTACACCTACAACTAAATTACACCTATTAACAATTGCTGTTTGTGGCTTTAATTAAGCACATTGAGTGAACATCCATATTGCAGGCTAGAAAAAGTAAGTGAACCCATATTTCATTTACTGTAGATCCCCTTATTAGCTGCAATCACCTCCACCTCTTGGTCATAGATGAGAGCCAGATGAGAGCTCTAACCAGTAATAGCAGTAAATGTGTGTTTATCGTATTTGCAGTTACAGCTTGTATCCCATCCATCCACCTCTACGTCATTCATCATTTGTCAGTTTGTGACCACAGGACACTGTCGACCCTTTGCTGTAGCTGTTATTTGAGTGTGTGCCCACAGCAGCGGAAATGTAATGTACTACATCCCAGACAGCATAAAGAATGATCTCAGCTGAGACTCATCATCAGCCATACGGAATCGGCCTGAATACGGATCATATTCGGCAGCTGGAAAGTCGGCAAAACCAATTCCGATATTATATTCGGAAACCGAGCCTAGACTCAGAACTACATTCAAACCGAAGCTGGGAATGAAATCCAGCCCAACTCGGCATGATGTGATCCAACTGACCTTTATTCATAAAATTACTCATATTCAGATAAGACAATCTTATGCTAATCTCCTTCAAAGTCGTCCCCTTGGGCTGCCACACGTCTTCCACGTCTTCTGCCGCTGTCAGAAGACTTGGAAGCCTCTTTGCATGATGTTGTCTCTGGACTGAAATCTGATCCCTTTCAGGGACATTTTCAGCTGCAGGGAAAAGCCAGACGTCACACAGAGCCATGTTGGGAGAGTAGGGAACCTAATTTGTGCTTGGTCAGGAACCTGTGTGTTAGATGTGAAGAATGGACAGTGAGTTATCCTGATGGAGCTGCCAAACTGCCCACTGCCCACAGGTCCGGCCATTAGCGGATTGTTTTCAGTTGGGAATCGCCGAGTCATTTTCTCCAAAACAAATCAGACGACGCTCACTCGACTCTGGGTCACGTGCGTTAGGATCACCTACATATCTGCACTAAGCCACGCCTCCCTACCTTCATTTATTTATGCACAATTATAGTCATATATTTGTGAACACACATTGTATATTTGTGTATATGTCACAGGTACACGTGTACTGGGCCAAATGGTACTGCTGGGGTCAGGCAGGAGTGGTCCTGTGTCCAAGCTTGAGGGCGATTGATACAATATATACAACCGGAGACAAGACAAGTGTGTTTAATAAAGAGGCCTTATTTGAAAAAGTCTTGATTAATTGCTAGTAGTAGCAATTGTGTATGAACACAGAAGCCATTCTGTGTGTGTGTGTGTGTGTGTGTGTGTGTGAAGACATGTCTTCACAGTTAAAAGCTCCCTGCCCGCTGTTCCAGCTACTGCTGTCCCTGCGCCCCATAAGAGGTCAGGACGAGTGCTGTTTATTGAATAGCTATTAGCTGATTAATGAGTCATTATCCCGCGGGCGTGTTGAAAGCTCTGTACTGAACCACGGGCCAGACAGGTCACAGTGGGAGGAAGCCCACCTTTACCCCACGTTCATAAAAACACCATTAACTCCATCATCAGCCTGAATGGGCTGATTATTTCCTCACTTTCTGCTCCAGAAATAGAAGAAAGGAGGAAAAATGTCCCATACACACATACACTCGCGTGCACAGGTGTATATGAGTGTGTATTCCTCACTCTCACACACACACACACACACACACACACACACACACACACACACGCGTGTCTCTTTCCCCTAGAGCTTTATCTTGTGCCAGCATGGAGAAAAGAGAGATGGATGAGCACATTTATCAGGGAGGTGATAAAGCCACAATTAATAATGCATACTCTAAAATTAAGCACATTAAACTTTTATAATTAAAGCCCTTAACCGTTTTTCAGGATTAATTAAAGTTCCCTTCAACCAAACGAGGTTGAAGAGGCTGGATATTACTCTTCAGTGATGCCGAGCAAATAGGAGGTTCTGGAAGATGCACTAAACAACGATCTGAGTGACTCGTGATCTGAACAAATACACAGATCAGCCTCGTCTGTTACTGCACAGTTTGTGTTGGTCGTCCTCTAGTCCTTCATCAGTGCTCACAGGACGCTGTCGATCAGTCAGAGTCTGTGTGCAGGTTGATCATCAGCCCCGCCCCCTCTCTCTGATCAGTCAGAGTCTGTGTGCAGGTTGATCATCAGCCCCGCCCCCTCTCTCTGATCAGTCAGAGTCTGTGTGCAGGTTGAGCATCAGCCCCGCCCCCTCTCTCTGATCAGTCAGAGTCTGTATGCAGGTTGATCATGTTCACATGGACAGAGCAGTAAACATGCACTGGAAGCTGCTTTGGCCTTTAAACTGGGATTGTATTGTAATGTATTGGTATTTAATGCTGTATTAATTGCAATGTTTTTATGGCATCATTTGAACTGTACTCTGTAGAGTGGCTCCAGAAACCAAACCATTTCCACACAAACGACCCTCTCATGCTGTTCCTTGGAATTAAATTGTACAGAAATGATGATAAACTGTGTGGCAGATTGATAATATGGTTGTTTCTTTATATCTTGTACAAAATATATATTGATATATCGATTTTTACAGTACGACCTTTTCCACCAAAAGAATTTAAGGCTTATGGGAACCTTGGTGTTTTCCAGTGAACCACCCCGTGATTACACTAAAAAGATTTAGTGGAACCGAGGACACGTCACAGAACACGTCATCAGCAGAGGGGCTGCACAGGGTCAGTAAACTGAAGTGAGAAGACGGTAGCGTGTATAGACGACCTGCGAGTGTTTCTCCAAACAGCAAACATGGATCAACTTTTGGAGATAAGAAGACGTGGAAGACGACACCATAGGGTGTGTTAAAGCTCCTGTACAACTAGACACGCCCACATAGGTTCCAGCTAATAAGCAAACTTTGGTTCCAGCTGGGAACAAACTTTTCAGGTTCCAGAGGCTATTTTTGTTGGTGGAAATGCACTGAAAGCTTCAAAAGTTTGTAAAAATGGTGGGCTTGTGCGTGGCCCAGTACAACCAGCAGTGTAGAAATAGCTTTGCGTTATTTGCTCCAAATATAAGTATGAGCACTAGAACTCTGGATCGCAATAATAATACAGGTCAGGCTTCAGCCTCATGCCTACAACTGCAGCACACCAGCACCAATATCTCATAACACCTCCACTTGTGTATTACTGTGTAAATAACTAATAACCAATCGTATGAGTGTTGTGTCCTTCTGTTGCCTTCCTTTGTGTTCACTAGGTTGCTCCTGTTGTGTCCTGTTATCGATCCCTTTTTTATAATATTCCACTTCATTTGATTCCAAAGTTTTTTTTTTTCCATGGATGGATACTGGATTAAGCATTTCACAAACAACCAATTCCTCTCAGACCATGGCTGACCCACCACCAAACGTTCACCACGGCATCTCCGTCACCGTCATGTCTGTCACATGTAGTCAGTGTAAATCTGCTCTCTACTGTGAAGAGGACAGTGCACCACTGGTGGACCTGCACACACTGGAGTTCAATGGTGGAGAGCAGTCAAGCTGCACGGTGCTGGGCTGTGAGTACAGGTTCCACTAGAGGGCGTCGGGCTCTCATGTCACCCTCTGGAGGTCACTTTATAGGGTTCCTTCTGTTCCTCTTTGCACAAATAAGCAGATATCGGTCCTGCTGCTGGGTTGATATGCTTTTATGTCCCTGTCCTGCTCTTTAGACTGTGCCGGGGGACCTTCTTGCAACAGCTAATCTAGACGTGCCACTTGAATGGGCTACAGGTACCACCCCATGCTATCAGTAGTGACAAGGAGCATCAGGAGAGCGTAACTGTGGCCATCACCTTCAAAACCATTCCCTTGTGCCAGTGCAACACACACTAACACACCACCACCATGTCAGC